>RJWM01013016.1:27350-54799 GCA_004363535.1 Dasyprocta punctata | reverse complement strand
ATGGCCTCAAGTGCATCCATTTACCTACAAATGTTGCAAGTTTATCCTGCCTTATGGCTAAGTAGTAGTCCATTGTAACAAAAAAAAGTCCCACAAATTCTTTATCCATTCTTTGGCTGTTGGACATTTGGACTGTTTCCAAGATTTAGCTATTATAAACTATACTGCTATAAGCATGGGTGTTCATAAATTGCTGTGGCGTGATGCTTTTAATTCTTGCAGGAAGATACCCAGAAAGTGAATAATCAAATGCAATCTCAAAGTCCTAGTGTTTTGAGGAGTCTCTACACTGATTTCCATAGTGGTTGCACCAGTCTACATTCCCATAAGCAATAGAGAAGTGTTCATTTTCTCCCACAGCCATGCCAGCATTTGTTATTGTTTGACTTCTCAATAATAGCCATTCTCTTTCAAGTGAGTTGGAATCTCAGCATTGTTTGAATTTTATCTCTCAAATGACCAGTGATGTGGAACATTTTGTTATATATCTATTTACCACTTATATTTCTTCATCTGAGAAGTGTGCAAACATTTCAGATACCTATTTTTGAATTGGACCTTTAGATTTGGGGGGTTGGTTATTTTGTGTTCTTTATATATTCTAGATATTATTCTTTAGTCTGAGGAACAGCTGGCAAAATTATTTTTGCACTGTGTGGGTTGTCTCTTCACTCTGTTAGTGATGTATTTTGCTATGCAAAAGTTTTCTAACAAGATGAATTCCAATTGTTAATTCTTTGGAAATATGCTGTGTGATGGGCATATCATTCATAAAGTCTTTGTTTACACCTATGTCATCAAGAGTTTTAAGTATTCTCTCTTTCAGCAGATTTAGTGTTTCTGCTTCAATATTTAGATTTTTAATACCTCTTGATTTTAATTTGGAATATGATGACAGACATGGGTCTAGTTTTAGTCTTTGGTATCTAGCAAGCCAGTTTTTCCAGCACCATTTATTAAAGATGCTATCTTTCTTCCAGTGAAGGCATTTGGCCCCTTTGTTGATGGTACAGGGGCTGTATGTGTTTCAAGTTGTTTCTGCATGTTCTAATCTGTTCAATTGATCTTTGGTTATTTTTTTTTCAGTAACATGTTGTTTTTAGTGCAGTAGCTTTGTAGTATAATTTCAATTCGGAATGCTGTTGCCCCAGCCTTGCCTTTGTTGCCCAGAATTGATTTTGATATTGTAGGTCTCTTCTGCTTCCAAATGAATTTTAGAATGATTTTCTCTAATTCTGTGAGGTACACTATTAGCATTTTGATTGGGATTGCATGAAATCTGTACAACAATTTTGGAAGTATGGCCATTTTCACCAAGTTGGTTCTTCCTACTCAAGAGTAAAGAATATCTTTCCATTTTCTGATATCCTCTTTGATCTCCTCCTTCTGAGTACTGCAGTTGTCAATGTTAAGATCTTTTACTTCCTTGTTAATTTGATTCCCAAATATTTCATTTTTTATGCTATTGTGAAAAGTATGGTTTCCTTAATTTGTCTCTCAAGAAACAGATGGCAGAATGAATCAAGAGTCAAGACTGAACAATATGCTGCATACAGGAAACACATTTAACTAAAAAAGATATCCATAGACTGAAAGTCAAGGATGGAAAATAATAGTTCCTGTGACAGAAACCCATAAAAAAGCTAGAGCAGCTATTCTATTTGCAGGTAAAGTAAATTTCAAGTGAAGACTGATCAAGAGAGACAAAGAAAGTCACTTTATGCTTGTTAAGGGAAAACTCCAAGGAGAAGAGATAACAACAATAAATATATATGCACCAAACACTGGTGCTATATAAAACTAATATTAAAGGACATGAAAATTCAAATAAACAATAACACGATTGTAATGCAGGATCTCAATACTCCACTGTCACAAATAGACAGATCAACTAGTCTAGAAATCAACAAAGAAACATCAGAATTGAACCAAACCTGTGAACAAATGGACTTACTAGATGTCTGCAGTGTGTTTAACCCCACAACATCAGAATATACATTCTTCTCAGCTCCTCAAAGCATGTTATCCAAGGTACACCACATAATAGCTCATAAAATGTAAGGAAATGTAAAGGAGTAAAAATTACCCCTGCATATTATAAAACCATAATGCAACAAAATTGAAAATCAATGGCAAAAGAAACCACAAAAACCAAATAAACACAAGAAAATTAAATAACACCCTACTGAACATCCAGTGGGTCACAGAGGAAGTAAGAGAAGAAATCAGACAGTTTCTACAGTGAAATGACAATGCTAATAAAACATACCACAATTTATGGGATGCAATTAAAGAAGTGCTAGGAGAGAAATTTATACTGGTGAATTCCCATTTCAGTAAAACTGAGAGAGTTTTAATAAACCACTTAATGTTGAGCTTCAAACTTGTAGAAAGAGAAGGACAATTCAAGGCCAAAGCTCATGCAAGGGTGGAAATTAGAAACATCATAGTAAAAATTAATGCAATTTACAACACAAAAATAATACAAAGAATCAATGAATTGAAGAGTTGGCTCTGTGGAAGATCATAATTACTTGACAAACCACTAATCAATACTATCATAAAAAGAAAGAAATTTGATCCATAAAATTAACTGTGAAATTACAATATATCCTGCAGAAATCCAGAGAATCAATACCTTCTTTGAGAGCCTACAATTAAATAAAATGGAAAATACAGAACAAATGGACAGATTCCTAGGAGATACAAATTGCCAAAGCCACATCAAGAAGCATTTCTGGAAATAAAAATTATGCTGACACCAAAACCAGAGAAGGATATGATGAAAAAAGAGAGCTATAGACCAAATTCTCAAATAAACATAGACAAAAAATTCCTCAAGATATTGGCAGACAGAATGTAGAAAATCCTCAAGGAGATTATACATCATGATCAGGAATGATTCAACATATACAAATCAATAAATGTAGACACTGCAAAACCTACATAAGCACATGGAAATTGAATAACAACCACTTGAACAACCTATGGGTTACAGTTGAAATTAAAGAAGAAATTAAACAATACCTAAAATTCAGTGAAAATGCAGGTAAAACATATCAAAATTTGTGGGATTCAATAAAAGCAGTGCTAAGAGGGAACCATGAATTACCATATCAGAAAAACACAATGAACACAAATAAACAACCTAATGCTGCACCTCAAGCTTCTAGAAAAAGAAGAGCAAGTCAAGCCCAAAGCTCATAGAAGAGAGGAAATTAAGAAGATCAGAGCAGTAATTAACACAACTGAAACTAACAAAACAATACAAAGAATTAATGAATCAAAGAGTTGGTTCTTTGAAAGAATAAATAAGATGGATAAGCCCTTAGCCAATCTTATCAAGAAAAAGAAAGAAAAAACTCAAACACATGATCATCTCAATAGAGCTACCAAAAGCATTTGATAAAATCCAGCACCCATTCATGTTAAAAAGCCCTACAGAAAATTTGAATAGATGATCTTTATCTCAATCTGATAAAAACTATCTATGACAAACCAGCAGCCAACATCATACTAAATGGTCAAAAACTGAAACTTTTCACTCTGAAATCAGGAACAATTAAAGAATAGCTACTATCACCACTCCTATTCAATATAGTTCTGAAAACATTATCCAGAGAATTAAACAAGAGAAAAAATAAAGGAAATAAAAATAGGAGACAGAGAAGTTAAATTATTAGTATTTGTGGATGACATAATACTTTATATAGAAGAACCAAGAATTTCACCTAAAAACTTCTGGATTTAATAACCAAATTCAGTCATGTAACTGGATCTGAAGTCAGCACTCAAAAATTTATAGCATTTTTGTGCTTAATTTACTTACTGACAGTTTATGTCTTTCAAGAACACACTGGAAAAAGATATTTTTCATTTGTCCTTTATCCTTAAAAAAATCACTGTAGCAATGTATAAATAGTAGGTTTTTAGTTCATAATCAAATTACCTAAATAACTAATCAATGCACTGGGGTCAAAATTGTAAATACTAGTGGCTTGTCATTTGCAATAAAACTGACTCAGCCACACAAAATGTTTATGCTTCTTCAAATACTGGTAAATGTGAAATATTTTCCTAATTTCAATGCTACTTTTCTTATGGCTTAAAATCAAATGAGGAAACAAGTAGGATATATAAAAGACACAAGAGAATGCATTTAGCAGTTTAAAAGTTATCTCTCTTTCCTCATGAAAATGTCACAAATTTGATTATCATACTTCTTGAAATATTCATAAATTTACAGGTCATAGAAGCTTTAACACTGTGGGTTTATTTTCTTGTACAACATAAGACAATAAGAAATTTTACAGCGGTCTTCATGTCTAGACAGCATCATGTATTCTATTTCTTTCCATACTACTGGGCTTATGGTAAATTTCAACATATCAAACAGTGTCAGTGGTCTATGATTTGCCAATTTCATATCTTCATCAACTTTGGGTAAGAGACTCTGGGGTCAAGACACTCCATCTTTTCTTTCCCTAAAAAAAATTGTACAAGCAGGATGTTACTTCACAATGAGTTATGAAAGAAAGTACACAAATTATAAATAAGATGCTTTGCTCCTGGACAAGCATGTTTAGGGCAAGCTAATTTGACTATCAGAAAAATGGGGTTTACTATAACAGAATAGCTATGCAGTTCACCCTATATTCCATATTGGGTGGAAAGGATATATACCATCAATAATATAAAAGAAGCATTTTATAAATTTATAAAAGAAGCATTTTATAAATTTCAAAATATCTTCTTTATGCTGGATTTTTAAATATTGCTTCAGTGAAAGTAAGTCATTTCTTTCCAGTTATAAATATATTTTCTTTCTCTGGAAGATTATCAGAAAAATTTAATAGGATTCCTATATATCCGAGTTATTCTCAGTGGTCTTCCTCAAAGTTCTCCATTTTGTTCCCTGCATATTATTAAAGTCAACAATCTTTTGTCAATGATAAAATGATGTCTTTGTGTGAAATCTATTTCTGGAATCAATTCTGATTCATTAAGCTATTTATCCCTTGTTTCACTAATACCACACTGGCATAGTTATGGTACCTGTATAGTTAGAACTGAAGTCAGCTGGGGTCAGCCCTCCATCTTTATTCTTTAATATTTTGTTAGCTAGTCTTTTGCCTTTTTCTACAAATTTGAAAATAAATACCTTGTTAGGGATTATGATTGGGATCAAAACTGTCATCTGTTTTAAAGACAGAGATGTCAGATATCTTGGTAAATGTTACAATGTACTTGGAAATGTGTATTTCACTGCTAATGAATGAAGCCTTTTAAATGAACAGTATTTGCAATTGACAAGTCACATTCAGCCTTATTAGAATTGTATGAGGATCTGATGATCTACTTTAGGAAAATACACATTATAATTGTTTTATTATCTTGAAGAATTAACCTCTTTATCAGTATGTCCCCAGTGATTTCTACATTCTGAAGTCTATCTTGCTTCAATTTGATATAGGTAATCCACATTCATTTTGATTAGTGTTAATATGCTATGTATTACTCGCAGTCTTAAATGTTAGTCTATACATGTATTTAATTTAAAGTTATTTTCTCATGGACAACATATATTTGGGCCATATTGAGTCATTTTAAAAATTTAGTGTTAAATTGGAGTTATATACTGTTGCATAATACTATGTACATTTTATATATTTATGAAATACCACATATTTCTATATATGTATACATTATATAGTATTAGTATCTAACTTTTCAAATATTGTTAACTTTATTTTGTTTGTTTATGTGGGCTTTGATAGACTCTGTAATTTAATTGATATATTTATGCCATTCACATGTAAAGTAATAGAAGGTGGGTTATCACATTTAAAACAATAATGCTGGCGAATGGAAAGATATTTGTAATTGTCTTCCATTAGTTGCCCTTATTCCTTCTTTTTTCTCCCATATTTCTCATTTTATTTGATTTTTAACTCAGCACTTTACACAATGCCAATACTTCCTTTAGCCTATTAATTATATTTAAATATTCTATATTTAAATTATATATTTATATGTTTACATTATACATTCATGTAATTATATATAATGATTTATATATTTAAATTATATTACATTAAATATTTATATAATACATGAATTAAAATCAAAGCAATATGAATGTTGATCAACACATGCAAACCTTTATGGTGCAGCCACATCTGATCTCATTGTATTCAAAATGCAAAAATCACAAAGAAAATTCTTGAAATAAGATGAGAAAGATACAGCTATATATTATATAAATATTTAAATTAATATTTAATGTATATATTTATATATTTATATATAATTATATATAATAATTTATATATTTATATTATAATATTATTTAGCTTTTTTACTTCATTCAATGACTTCCACAGATTATGCAATGTCCATTTATAAATAATTCGTGTTTATTGACAAAATCTTTACCCTGCTTCATGAGTAGTCCAGAGAGTTTATGAAACATTTTTTGTAATGTCTGCTTCCCATTTTTATAACATTGTTTTCATTGATTTCACTTTACATAAGTTATACTCACAAGTACATTGTTACTGTTATTATTTTCAGCATTCTTATCAGTTAGATCTTGAGTAGAAAATATGATTTTGCCTTTATTTTTTCCTTCTGTAACACTTTTTGTCCCTTACACAGACCAAACCTCTGACCTGCATGCATTTTCTTCTCTCCAAAGAACTAACATTTCTTAAAAATAGATATAAAGAGAAAACTTCTAAATTTTTATTTTTCTGAAAGATCTCTATCTCCTCTTTAAGTTTGGAAGATAGTTTTCCTCCATACAAACTAGCTCTTTTAGTTTTTTTTTTTCTTTCAACAATTAAAATGGCATTTCATTCTCTTCTTGCTTGTTGATTTCAGAAGAAAAGTCCCATTTAACTTTTGTCCTACTTTCTTGATCTTTTAGCTGTACCTTTCTCATCTTATTTCAAGATTTTTCTTTGTGATTTTTGCATTTTGAATACAATGAGATCAGATGTGGCTGCATCATGAAGGTTTGCATGTGTTGGTCAACATTCGTATTCATTGATTTTAACCTGTTATGATAATTTTGCTGTGATATTCACTTACAAATATATATTAATGTATTAGCAAATATATGCATTTGCTTGTTTTATTTAAATATCCTATTTGATATCTCCTAGTCTAAATACCAGAATATGTTTACTTCTTAACATATGCCAAACAACTTATCAGATATCATATTAATTTGTAATATGATAATTGTCAATGTATGAGGATTTGTTATTCTGCATCTATGTCAATGCTTCACACTATCATTATGCTAAATTTTAGACATCCTAATCCATATGTCGTACTCTTAAAATATTTAATTTAAATATTTTAATAGATATATAATAAATGATATGTATATTTTCTATAAAAGGTTTAATATTCAAAATGATTTTAACCAAAATTCCAAGGAGCTGTCTTTTTAGAAGAAAAACCAATTTTATTAAGGTATGAATCATATACTTGACAATTAAAATTTGGAAATATATATTTCAGGGATTTTAGTATATTCAGATAGTTGGGCATCCATTACCAGAGTACATTTAAGAATATTTTGCTGCATATAAAAGGCTTTTGTGTTCTTCAGTGGGCATTTTGTATTCTTCCAAACTGTGCCCTCTCTCAAGCCTTCAGCCTAGGCAACTAGTGAGCTATGTCTATCATTATAGAATTTTCATATTCTGAATATTTTCCATGAATAAAATTTACACAATGTTTTTTATTTGTCATCTGTAATGTAGCATAGTATTTTCAATTTCTATGCATAGCAGCATATGTCAAAACTATATCCTTTTTATAGTAATGCTATCCTATTGTATGTATCGTTTCATTTATCCTTTAGTCAATTTGGAGACAACAGAATATTTATTCTTATGGTTATTATGAATAAGGCAAATAAGAACATTTATATACAAATTTTGGTGTATGAATATGGATTTTGAAACCTTCTTCATATGCTCCCTTGAATCAGTAATTCAAATTTTATTGAATTGTCAACATTATTTGTAATTGAAAAATTACAATTGCATTCATTTATGGAGTAAACTATGATTTTTGTAATACAATATGAATACATATTTTTGTTTCTCTGAGTATATATCAAAGAATAAAATTGCTCCAGAGTTTGAGTAAATTTCAGACTGTTTTTCATAATGTTCACATCATTTCATACTCACCAGCATGTATGAAATTCTCTATTTTCCCACCTTTTCACCAGAACTTGATATTATCTTTCTTATTGTAGTTGTCATGTTGGTTGTGCAGTAGTATTACATTGTAGATTTTATATAGTTTTACTCATTCTAACAAGGTTCAATTTATTTTGATGCATTAATTGGTTATTTGTTTATTGTCCTAATGTCTACCAAGATTCTTTGTTTATTCTCTAGGAGCTTTGTTATATTACTGAGGTACGAGAATCATAAGTTCTATATAAAAGTCCTTCCTCAGATGTGAAAATATTTTGTCTCACTCTAAGGAGTGACTTGTCTTGGTGATGTCATGTGAGGCACAAAAGGAAATCCTATTTAAATATTTTCCTTTAGTCAGATTTTTGTGTTAATCTGTGAAAGCTTTGCCTGGCACAAGGTCAAAAAGATTTGCTTCTCTATTTCCTCCTAAGTGTATTATATTCTTAGCTTTTACATTTATATATTTCATTTGAATCATTTTTGAACAATGTGTCCAAATTTATTTTTGACATGCAGATATCCAGTTGTTTTACCACTGTGGTTATTTCTGGATTCAATTGTGTCTCATTAACATATTATGAATAAAACTGTCTTAATTTTGATAGTTGTACAATGAGTTTTGAAATCAGGAAATGTGATTTTGCCAAATTTTGACTTCATATAATTAACTTGCCAATTATTGGTCTCTTGATCTTCTTTCATTGTTTTCAGAGTTTACATATCCCTGATGATTATAAACACTTTTATTTGTTATTAAGTTTTTTTGAGTTCCTCTCACATTCTGGCTGTTAAACTCTTATCAGATGAAAACGTTGTAAATATTTGGTCCCATCCTATAGGTTGCTTGTTCACTCTGCTTATTATTTTCTTTGCTATGCAGGAGCCCTCTGGTTTGCTGTATACCTGTTTATTTTTGCTTTTTGTTCTTGTGCTTTCCAGTTATGTCAAAAAAAAAAGGAAATTATTGCTTGTATCTGTGTCTTAGAGTATTTCCCCTATGTTTTCTTCTAGTACCTTCATAGTTTCAGGTATTACACTTAGATCTTTTTTCCATTTTAGTTGTTATTTTATTTACAAAGTAGGAAATGGGAATTGTTTCAGTGTTCTGTATGTGGATATCCAGTTTTTCTAGCAACTTTTGTCTTTATTGAAGGGATTGTCATTTCTTTAATATATATGTTTCTTTTAACTTTTAGTAGACTGTAAATATATGAATTTATTTCTGGGATCTCTGTTCTATTTCACTGGTCCATCTCCCTATTTTTATGACAACACCATGCTTCTTGCTCACTATGGCTTTGCAGTATGTCTGAAATTAGGTATTGCAATAAATTCCATTTGTTTTGTTGTTGCTATCGTTCGTTTGTTTGCTTGCTTTTGTCCAAGATTATTCTTGGCTAATTGGGGTCTTTAGTGCTTCCATGTGTATTTTAATTTTTTTATCTAGTTGTATAAAGAATGTCACTTGTGCATTGGTAGGATTACATTGAATCTGTAAATTACTTTGGGTAGTATGGACATTTTAACAGTATTAATTCTTGTTAACCATGAACATGTACCAGATTTTCATTTGTGCGTGTGTGTGTATATCTGTGTTCTTTAATTTCCTCATCAGTATTTTCTTATTTTCATTATATCTTTTTCATTTCCATAATTAAATTTATTTCTAGGTATTACCTTCTTTTAGCTGTTGTGAATGGAGTCATTTTTGTGAATTTTTTTCTCAGCATTCTCACTATTCATGGAAAAGTAATTCAATTTAAAAATGGACAAATGATTTGAATCATCACTTCTTAAAATAAGAAATACAAATGGCAAGCAAATATGTGAAAACAACTTCATATCATTAGTCATCAGGAAATGTAAGTCAAGCTATGAGACATCATCTCAACACATAATAGTTAGTAAATGCTGATAAAAATATGGAGAAAAGGAAATCTCATAAACTGTTGGCAGGAATATAAATTATGCAGAGCAATATGGAGTCTTCAAATAATAAAAATAAGTCACAATCTGGTCCAACTCTCCCACTTCCGGGTATATATCATAAAGAAATGACATGAATATAATAAAGGAATATTTGAATGCTCATGTTAATTGCACTGCCATTCATAATAGCTGAGATATGGAACCAACCTAGTTGCATATGAATGGATTAAAAATGTTGCAGATGTATACAATGGACTATTGATCATCTATAAAGAAAAATGAACGTCTGAAATTGCATAATGATGGAACTAGAAGGCTTATATTAAGTAAAATAAGCCAGACACAGGAAGAAGTTGTCTCCTATGTGAAAACTTTAAAAAGTCGACCTGAATCTACAATAGTGACTAATAGAGTTTGAGAAGGGGGTAAAGCTAAGGTAAATGAAAGAACGTTGGATTTCATTAGCATATGCCATATGCATGTGTATAAATATCACATGAAACTCAGTTAATATGTACAATAATAGATATTCATTAAAAATATGAGACAACAATAGATAAAATGATGTTTAAGAAAGAAAACAAAGGATAAAAAGATAAGTCATAGCATAGCATAAAAATAATTTAGTAGTGAAGGTAAAATCTTCAGTCATAGCTTCAGTAATAGTGTGCTAGATGTCTTCATATTTGAAATAAGTCCTTAGCTAGTGACACAACAAGAAAATTTTGTGACTTTCAGGAAAGCAGTTACCCAGCACAGACTGAAATTGCAAACCTTCATTTCAACATGCTAAAGCAGATACAAAATTATTGATCTGAGCTTTTTAGGAGTAATAAAATTTGGGTTGAATACAGTGGGGTACCTTGGAAACAAAAGGAAATCTGACTCTTGGAGGAAAGTTATGTGCCATTTATTTAGCACATGGTGCTATACCACATGATTAAAAGATATGTGTACATATTATATAAAATATATAAATGTTTATATAATAATGTATTTTAAATATTAATAATTCAAGGTAGAAATTCCAGAAGAGAAAGAATTATTTCCTTGAGAAGCATTAGAACGCAGTACCCTTGGCACACACTCTAATACTTTTTACAGTGCATTTCAAGAATCTTGACACCAGTGTTAGAAGACTGCATAGAGACCCAGAGGTACATTCATGAATACAGAGAAATGGCTGTTTTTCCTTGTACCACAGAAATAAAATCAAATGCAGTTTATGATATTGACTATTCCCATCTAAAAGCTTTTACTGCTGTTAATTTCCAGAGACTAAGTGTTTTATTCACATATCTGAAGCAGATGCTTCCTTTGATTTATTTTTACAGAAAATTTCTTTTGTCAGCAGATGTGTTTGTGTACTATCAAACTTGTAATGCAAAGCAGCCTATCTTCCTGCAGAAATAAGCATATTCACTTTACCATACCTTATAGAAAAATGTCATTTTCAAATTTTTCCCCCTAGAGAGAGAGAGCATTTTAAACTCAGTACAAAGAACAAAAATCATAGCAAGCATGTTTATTTTTAAGCAATATACAGAGCTCAATATCAAATAAAGCTTTAAATATATTATTTGAAATCTTTAATCTTCTCTGTATGTAATTTGGGTTCATTTTCTCATCTTTTAGTGAGGATGCATAATTGTGCTTAAATATTTTCAATGTACTTAATGCTTTTTAATGTTACTGTTAGAAATAATTAAAATAGAATCTGGTCTCAATGGCTCTGATATATTAGATGTCTGCAAATGTGCTTTGTATGCAATATGTGAAAGTGAGCCCTAAAATAACATTCACTGTACTATACTGCACTTAGCTTGTATGGTCTATTAGACTGTGAGAGCTTCAAGGGCAAGAACCATAGCTTTTTAATTAGCAATTTCTACCATTTCGCACAGTGCATTTCACAGCATGTACCCCATGAATGATTATTGACTCATTGAAAGAATGATGACTAGAAGATAAATCCTACTGTGTGACATATTTCAGTGAAGTTTCTCCTCTGAGACTGGAAACCATACTTTGGCTGAAATCTATACAAGGATTTGTACTTTTATTCAAGATTTATTCAGTCTTTAGTTTCTAATACAGTTCTATTACCCATTGTTAAAGCTCCTTAGAAAAGCTATGATAGTCAGTATGACAGTGTTCTTAATGATTTCAATTACCATCATGTAAAATTTAAAAATCAACATATGTGAGGAAAAGGTGAGCCACACTATGCAAATATGAAAATGGGATAATTAGGCATTTTGCTAAATAAAAATGAAAGCCAGCACTTGTTGTTCAAAAATAAGTTTTTATTATTAATTCTTACAGTCTCCACAAGCCTAAATTGCCAGACACATTTACCCAGGCTCTGATAAAATTATATCTCATTTCTGTGCATGGCACTATGGATTCTCAATATCAAAAGTGAAAAATGCACAGCCGAGAAATACAAATTAAAGTAATAACACTGTCCATCTATTATAATGAGAAACGTCTAGGACATTGACAACACTAAATGCTAACAAAGATATTATGGAACAGCAGAAACTTACATCCACTAGTGATGGAAATGTCAAATGGTATAGTCACCTGAGAAGTCAGTTTGGCAGTTTCTTACAAAACTAAACATGTTCTTAGTATATAATCCAGCAATATCCTCTTTGGAACTTCCCGAAAGGCATTGAAAATGTATGCTTGAACAAAAATCTGCACATGGATGTTTAAATGAGCTTTATCCATAATTACCAAAGCACAGAGGTAGCCAAGATTTCCTTCAGTAACTCAATGAATAATAAACTATGACATACCCTGGCAATGAAATATTATTCCTCATTAAAAGGAAATTAGCATTGAAGCCATTTAAAAACATGGAGCAGACCAAAGAGTATATTACCAACTGAGAGAAACTAATATAAAAAGTTACATACAATATATGCCAACTATGTTACAATCTGGGGAAGTTAAAAATGTAGAGATAGTAAAAAAAAATAAGTCCATGATTGACAGGGCATGAGAAGGGAGAGAGGAAGAGAAGCAGCATGAAATAACCTTATAGCGGTGGAGCTACCCTGCATAAAATTCTAAGATGAATACATGTTACTATATACTTATCAGAGCCCATAAAATGCACAATTTATTAATGAACCTGTGTGTAAACTATAATGTTTAGGTAATAAAAATGTTTCTTTGGGTGATAAATGGTTGCATTTGTAATAATGAAAATAACAACATAAAATATTGTACATAAGAAGTTCTTACTTGCATAATACCAGATCACATTACCTAAGACTACATTTTTGAAAGATAAAAGTAGAGATTCTGGAAAAAATATTAGAAGCAACTATTTGAAAGGAGGAGAGAAGTAAAAACAATCAGAAATATAATGTGCTTTAACTGAGGAAAGAAGGGGACCACATTGAATGACCTTCAATTTGATAGTTTGTCTTTCAGGGAATTGTCCAGTCTACATGATTCTGAAAGTTGAGAGGGTGTCATATAAAAAGTAACTGAATTATTACTATGAGGTGTCAGAGGAGAGACTGAGGAACTTAACAAAACAGGAGGGCATTGAGATGGAATGCTTAGGTAAAGAGGAAACCATAAAGGAAGATGTTCTAAAGTCTGCGTTCAAGTCCCCCAAATCATCAGCCATTACTTACCAATTTCATCCAACTATTCTGTTTTAATTAAATAGTCATACTTTAGAAGTTTAATTTGCTGCTAAGTTTTGTTCACCTTTGTTGTTATTATTTTTATGAAATATATGGACATAGTGAAGATCCTTTATTTTGATGAAATACAAAATCTCAGTATTAAGTATATTTTGATTCTATAGAAGAAGTTGTCTTGTTATACTATTATACTTGTGTATTTGAGCAGCTGATTCTGTTGGATGAGGATACATGTTTCACTCTTGGGAATATTACTTTTTTGGAAATATTTGGACAGGCCTTCTTTTTCTCCAATAGAGTGCAAAGGAGGAACCTGCTCAGGCATGAGTTTAAATTACAAACCTATCATTTATTAAGTGTGTCATTAGGCAATGTTGCTTATATAAAGCTTTTATATGAAAACTATGAGTATGAAATAACATCTAAGTTACATATTTATGATGAACATTAAATGAAATACACAAACCACAAAGGACATTATATGCCACATGTGATGGTTAATTGTCGACTTGACTTGAAGCAACTCCTGGAAAGGTAATTGGATCATGGGACACTGTACTCATCAACACATTAACTCACTGAGATTCATGGCTAAATATGCTGTTAGTGGGTGGGCTCATGCTTGGGGATATGCCTTTGAAAATATTTCTCTCATTCTTAGTCTGTTCTCAGGGTACTATGAGATGAGCAGCTTTGCTCTACTTGCCCGAAAGTCATAAAGTTTCTTTCTCAGAGCCAATAATCATGGAGTGAAAGCTTTGAAACCATGAGCCAAATTAAACCCCTCCTCCTTTAAGATAGAGATGTTGGGCATTTTGTCTCAGCAATAAGAAAACTGATTGATATATCATGCATTAATTTCTCCTAAGTTTTTATCTACCACTCAGTACTAAGCAAATATTATTTCATAACTAATTAATTAATTATTTCCCAAAATTATATTAGTTTTGTTGGTTCATTGGGTGCCAAGATACGTGGTTAAATATTCTCTGAGAATGTTTTTAGAAGAAACAATAGACTAAGTGAACTGAGCTACTTTCTCCAATGTAAGTGGACATTATTCAATTCATTGAATCCTTGAATATAATAAAAAAGTAAAGGGAGGAAAGACATATTCATTTTTACTCCATTTGTCTGAGCTGTGATATCAACCTGCTCTTCTCTTTAATGCTCCTTTTTTAGGCCTTCAGACATTCCTTGGAATCTGGACCATTGATTTCCTGGCTCCAAGGACTTTGAACTATACCCTTCCCTCTCCTGAGTCCCCATCTTACAGACTTCTCAGCTGCATTCAACATAGTACTTCATAATAATTCTCTCTTCCAAACCCAGTCTCTAGCTCTTCCATGGCAGAAGGTTAGAAAGGAGTTCAACAGATTTAAAGGTATAATAGAACAGTAAGTATACATACATTAAAAAAAAACTATATAATGATATACCTATCATTTATACAAAAGCAACATAAATATCTTTGGATGAGAGTCTGTTCATTTTAAGGCTTTCTCTATTAATTTTAGTTATGGTACTAGAAGTTCACAAACCACCTAGCAAAGTATTTTCCATAGCCCAAAGTTGCTTGTTTTCTATCGCTTGTTAAGAAAAGTCAATTAATTTATTTAAATGTACCAACTTTTTATGTCTAATCTACCTGAAATTGTGATAACAGCAGTAGAATACTTAGACAATCAGTATTATGTCTTTAATTCTTTCCATGCCCCTTTGTTATGCTTCTTTATTCCTTTATAGTGAGAGTAACTGAATCACCTTGTTCACCAGGAAATGATGAGTGAGTAAGAGTTTGCTCTCTTATCCATTACTGAAAACAAAAAAGTTTCTCTTTTTGGAGCACATTAGCACAAAGATCAATACAGGACTTAAATCAGTTGGCCCACCAGCATTATCAATTGAGTTTATGAAGGAGTTCCCAATGCCTTATGGGATGAATAGTAACCAAAACTAATCTAAGTCTAATTATAGTCTATCGAGTAAAGGTTTCTCACTTATCACTAGATTAAGAGTCTGATTAGGCCCAATCCATACTGTGATATTGAAACAAATGAGAACTTTCAACTGCATTTAGCCAGCCTTAGATGCAAACCATTATGTAGGATGAAGATTCAATACCTCAATGCTGCAATAAAAGACAGATACTTATATTGACAGAATAGAATTATAGACTCAGATTTAATAGATCCGTGAAATTTTGTTCAGTCTAAACAAGCAGTATTTGTATCTGCCCTGAAATGTATCAGCTATCTAAACATGATATTTCATGTGCAGGTACCTTATGTTCTATCTACTCTGATAGGTAATAATCCTTGCTTAATTCTTTCTTGTATTTAACACTTCTGTTGCTAGGTTGTATATCTAAACCACAATTTAACAGTTAGAAACTAATACATCATTGTCAATATTTATTAATGAATGCAAAATTAAACTTTACATTTTTGTTGTCCCATATAGAATTTGCTACAGTCATTAACTTCCATCCTACACCTTTATCAACTGGTACATAAAGTATACAAAACAACCTTGACAATGTTATTCCCTTACTTCTAAAAGGAACTTAATGTGATATTATTAATCCCTTAAATGACCAGTCATTGGCCTCTCAAAATGGTGACAATGGACTGACAAAATTTAGGTTTTAATCTTTAAGTGATTACTAACTTACACCTTCTATTTCAGGCTGCTAAGAAAAAACACCCAAGGTAAATTTTTGCTTACACATAAGATGCCTGCTGATGTTACCGAAACCATGCTGAGTTTTGAGGAATTTTCAGTGTTGTTGTGTTTATATCTGATCATTTCCTCATTGCTTTTATTAATTTTTCAGTTATATGATGACTTCTTGACTCATTTTTAAGTTTTATTGTCAATTAACTTGTTGTAGAGTCTGTATCCTCAAAATCGTCTCCAACTTACTCTTCTATTATCCATTTTCCACGTCACTACAGTTCATATTTTATCACTCTCCCCGCAAAAAGTAAATGATTTCTTTTGAATGATATCACTGGATAAGTTTGAATTACTCAGTAGGATTTTAACAAGAAGACTTCAATTGCATTGTCTACTTAACTGTTAAAAGTATTCTTTAAAAATTTTGTAATTTCCCGTCCTCCATTGCTTTCAAAATTTCAATTTTATTGTATAGCTCAGTTTCCACTATAACCACACTTTGATTTGTTTTACTATATTTTCTAGTAAATGTTATGACTACAGTCATTCTTTTGCACCTGCTTTTATTTGTGCTGTTGTGACATGTTCTTCATTTTGTATTCTGAAAGCATTCTTTGTTAAACAGTACTTCTGTGTCACTCCTGAAACCAACATTCCCTCCTGAGAACTCATATCATTGTTTGAGCTAAATATAAATACACTATTTATATATCTTTTTTCCAGAAGAGAAATTCCTGTATAACAGAAATACAGCTATCAATGATTCTATACTATCTCTGAAAATAACATATGCTTATTTAAATTTGACATTTCCACAGCATGGTTGACTCAGTGTTTTAGGAAAGGCTATGAATTAATTTATTTTAGATTGCCACTACTTTGAATTCCAATCTTGAAGGAATAAACACACATATATTAACTCTTTCATTATAAGGATACTGTCTAAGTAGTGGATTTACTGAATAGTTTCTGTTTTTAAAAAGAAATCTTGAATATAGACCATTTTTAGTAGGTTTCAAAAGCATTAAAGTGTTTCTTTTTTTGTAAAAGCAGTTTAGTCTAATTGCACTGTAAAGAACAAAATCCAAAGAAGTTTCTTAAGGTTCAAAATGCAATATGTATATCTACTAATTCCCCATCATGAAAGAGTTTAATATGGATCAAAAATGTACACTAATAAAATACTTAAAAAAAAACAAGAAGATTGCTTAAATATGTGTGTATAATTTGTTTCACTTAAAATTATGCTCTGGAGGTTAATCCCTTTACCTGAAAATATCTCATTTATCTTTATATATGCCAGAGTAGTGAGAAATCCAAAGGGTAAATAAGGACCAAAATGAAGGGCAGATACTGGGAAGTAGGAAAGAAAATGCTCAAGTGGGAAGCTGAACAAGGAGGGAAGAGGGGGAAGAAAGAAGGAAATGGGGAAAAAAATTAAAAGAATGAAAGGAAAACAGTAGAAACAAAGTTTTGTAAATAGGCAGGAGAGGAAGGATTGAAGGGAAGGGAATTTTTAAAAAATTAACATATATAGGGGTACAAATTTTCTACGATGAATGTGATCGTTATGTATATCAAAAGTGTACCAATAGAGTTAATTTTAAAGCTAAATATTTTTTTAAAAAGAAGCTTGCATAAATTATGCTGAAAAGCTGATGGAATCAAAAAATTTAAATCCAAGATTCAGTGAACAACTAATTTGCTTTTTCAGTGTCTTTCTCTTGCAAGTTCAATGAATACACTGTGTAAAACAAAGCCCTTGTCTAAAATGACTTGCTATATCTATGTTCCCACAAGAATGCCTTGGGGTCCTTTAGCTGAAGAGCAGACATTTTTAAGCTTTTGTAGAACTAAATCTTTTTGGAAAATGGTCACCAGAGTTCCACACTGGAATTAGCATCATATGTCAGGTGAAGGGTCAAACTCTGTATATCCTGTGGATTAAAATTGCCTCTAGATTCCCAAGATTTGATGAGAAGATGTGAAGTAGTGAAGACTAATCTTCATGGTGGGCCAAATATGAATGAAAATCTGGCTAATTTATCATGATAGTGACACTGACTTTCAAAATATGGTCTAATAGAATCTAAGACTGTATTAGTATATGCAGCAGAACATGATTTTTAATCTTCAGTAATAATTTTATTAATTATAAATCTATAATTAAATATTAATTTCTTATTGGTACAGTTGTACTTTGTTGAAAAGTTTGACTGTAAACTTCAACAAAACTATTGACTCCCAGTTCACAAGAGATTAGCAATTTCATTATGAATAATACTGAAAATGTTTATCAGATGTACATCAAAAGCAGTATTTGTAACACAAAGAACTGATACAACTTAGCAAGATGAATGTTATAGAAAAAGTCAAAATTTTACAGTATTTTGTTTTATGTAAATTATATTCCAAGAGCTTCCTTTAGATATAAAGAGCATTAAATCTATTAGCAGACTGGGTAGAAGAATTCACTAGAAGCTCTTCAGTCTGCATTCCATTACTAAAGCATTTACCATAAATACTGTGTCTTTATAACTCTGTGTGTATGTAGTATTTCCTGGTAAGTGAAGATTTTGTCATTTAAATACATTTTATTTAATTTTGACAGATAGGCACTTAGAATAATGGAACTAACTTGTACTAAAAGAAAATAATTGCAGGTTTACCTATGTCATATAATGCTTAATGGATTTTGCTATCACCAGAAAAACAAGCAAATGTGTATTGCCACCTTAGGAAATCACTAATTGTTCATTCCGTGTGATCCACAATTAGCCCAAAGTTGTAACAACCTAGTTTTCTGGAACTACTTTCCATCAGCATGAAATAAACACTCAAAAAAAAAAATACATATTGTTATTCAAGATTATTTAAATGATTTTATTTATTGAATTTTTACTTGGTGTGGCAAATATTTACATTAACAACTTGTAAACTTTTTTGTACATGCTCCTTTCTGTATTCAAAAAGAAACCACAAAATTTGTTTAAATATCACCCAATTTTAAAGTTTTAAATAGGTTTTATTTGAGACTAGCTCTTGAAATCATTAGAATTTCAGCAAGATTGAGTATACTTTGATTTTAGAGACTTGGAGATCAATGATCAGAGAGATTTCTGTTTTTACAAATCTCCTAGATTCTCATAATCATCTTAATAACAATATAATAATTTTAATATATGAAATTTCCAAACAAAGCCACCAAATAACAACCGTACTGTATTTTATTTAATGTGCTATTCAGGTTTTTTTTTTTCCTGAGTCTTGTTCCTATTGTAGAAAATGGTTTTAGCAATGGAAATGTTAATTCCACAAATGTATTTGTGTACTTATGAAGTAGTTATTTGTACATTAGAGTTGCTAATTTAATACAATGCTGCAATATCACTCTGAATTGTAACTGTGGCATTCCACATGAATATATAGATATATAGATATAGTTTTACTGCATTTTCTAAAACAGTCATCTTAAGCATGCATGCATCAAAATACAAACTACTTTATATCAAATTTGTTTCTTTCCATTTCTCTTTTGCATTTAGGTTAAGGAACTGCACTGACTGTATTGTCTGTAGAGTTCATTGTAAGAAGTAAAATAAAGAGTGTTATTGCCTCTGATAACGCTGAAAAATTGGTGGCCTGGAGATTCAAATAAGGTCATATCAGCCAGCTTTATTTTCCCAATGAGTGTACATTCCCTTAAGGACTTAATTTATCAAAGACATTGAATTTTCTGCAAGAATTAAACATGATTCAGATTACAAAAGATACAATAAATATTGAATGATTATAAAATTAAAGCAATGCTCAAGGTTACAGAAGGATGAAATTTTCTGATGGAAATAAGGATCAGTGAACATAAAAAAGTTATGAAGTGCTTCAAAGTTCTAAACCTCCAAGAAATAAAAATGACGGCAAAGATAGTAAGTGCGAATTAAGAATGATAGTGATGTAGGAATTTATGAAGGGTGATTTAGAATGTTCAAGATTCATTTTTTATATATTTTTGCCCAATTTTAATAAAATTAAGATGAGTATTTTTATATATCTATGCAACAGGAAGAAGTAAATGACCCTAGAATAAAGATAAAAATTAGAAATAATTTCCAGTCCTTTGCATCATTCATAGAGTGACTATGAGTTCATAGCCAACATGAGGAATATATCACAACTTTTTTTTGTACGGGAGATCAAACTACTACAATATTTTATTAAGAATTTTGGAAAATAGACCTGCACTCGATTTCCAATAGTGACTGCAATTCTTTTGATCCATCTAGATTTTTATTTATTTAAGAGAACAAGAAGTAATGATGTTTCTTTATATGGCAATGATATTACTATAATGATATTCAGTGAAGAAGAAAGTATGATTTTCAGGGTGTAACTTTTTTGGTTGAAGGGGACAATGTTTTAAAGTTTTAAAAGGATTTATAGTAGTGATTCTGAAAAAGGCAATTAAAATTGTGAAACTTCCAGATTAAAACAAAGGCTCAGGTTGCTACTAAGTGTTGATTTCTGGAATGGGGTACTTCTTGCCTAATGACCTTTTCTTCTCAAAGATGTGGAACTTAAATTATCGAGAGAACATAGAACAAAGCCTCAGAAGGTCTGTGAAATCTAAATTCTGTCAGTGCATCAGTGGATGTGAATAGTGAAAAAGGGTCGGTCCAAGGGTAAAATTGTTTATAAGTTGTATTTCCATTTAAATTTACTGGCATTATATGACATGATATGTAATAATTTACTTATAATAATAAACTCTTTTGTTATGTTAAGACTGAAAGTTGGAGAAACAAACATTTGTATCAGTGCACACACATTTATTCAATCTATACTGTGGAAGGAAAGAAGGTGAGGAAATGTCCACATCACAAAGATTCAAATGGCAATGAAATCTATAATTTATTAATGTCTACAGCATGACCTTTCCATATTATGATTCACATAAATATGTCAAGTCAGAACTCAAACACAATCTCTTTGCATTTAGAGACATAGCTTTTTTTTTCCTCCTGAAAAGAGCTTCAAATGTGTACCAGTTAAGTTACTGAAGCTTAAAGCTCTTCAAGAGGGAGCTGCCTTCTATTCCGTCCATTCTAAGACCAATTAAATGCAAAAATAAAAAGTCTAGAAAATTTCAGCCCTGATTACCCCTTGCGAATTTCCTTTTCCTTTTTGGCAGATACTTCAAGAATTTTTTATGCTTTCTGTTTGAGATATGACAAATGTCATCCCTGAATATGACATTTCAAAATTTTTTGTAGGTTCTGCATCATTCTAAATACACAAATCTATGATGTATTTATAAGCTGTATTTCCATTTAAATTTATTTAATGACTGTTTGGCAGGAGATAGTAGTTGAGAAAAGGAGTATTTATTACTTTATTGGAAGTCTTTTCAATGCAGAAGCCTGATCTTTCAAAATTTTGAGTTAAAAGCTGGATGACAATTTACTAACAAGTGCAAAGAACATTAGAGGGCACCCTAGCCCAACTTTCTATTCAGTTAAAGCATTCTGGGTGGTTTGGACAGGGAAATGCAAAAACACTTACATACTTACATCTCTTTGATACATAATAATGCTTATTCCTCTCAAGCACGAAAAGAGAAGAGACTTCTCTATAGAAGAATTACCAGTACTGGCAGTTTCAGTCTTAGACTCAGCAGCATGAGGCCTTTCCTATGTGCTGTGATGCACTGCCCCATCTCATTTCTGCCCTTTCACACTTATCTATATTAACATGTCTCCCTACAAGTCATGGCCCTTGTTTCACAATATTGAAACATACCTCTGATGACTTAACAATGCCCTTCAAAGTGAACTTCTGCCCCTGGCCCTTGCATTTCATTCATATAGTCTGCGGGGAATAGTGGAGGGTTACTTATTAATGAGGTACGTTGGCCCAGGAACTTGTAATCTCTTTGTATCTGAATGAATTTATTTAATCATTCCGCTCAATTGATGGGGTGTGCAAATGTTAAGCTTGAGTTAAACGACGCCATTAGCAGATGGCACTGACACAGATATGTTTTACAACCCCTGATGTAGCTCTTAAGCCTGTGAGTGATCTATAGCAAAGCAGTAAATAACATTTACATGATGTCTTTGAATAGGTCACAACATAGTCGGGGAATGAAAAATGAAGATGAGCCACAACCTAGTTAGCACCCCCGAAATGATCTTGAGCAGGGCTAATTCATCTGGTCGAAGACAAATAACGTAAGTTTCTTCTGCCTACTTCTCAAGTACTGACATTTTTACTTTAAACGTGAAACGTTACCAAATTGCACTTTCGAAGTTGAAGAAAAAACATTCAGTCAGAGGAAATAATATCCTATTTTACGTCGCGCGGTGCATACATTAGTGCTTTGGAGACTTGCCAGTTCACACCTCACCGATTTCATGTGCGTTCTACATGGTGCTAACCTTTGAGTGATTAATCTGAAAGGATGATCCTGGGCATGACCAACCTGAAAGAGCATTTTGTCTTCCACAGATATTTTAAATATAGTTTTATTTTTCAAAAGGTTTTAAGATTATCATACTGTTTTCAAAATTCATGTTAGTCAAGCTCTATCTTTAGAAAGTAAATGCCAAAATGGAAATCAAAAGTTTGTCAATACTGACTTTATCAGAATTTTCACTAAATATTCTGTAAAATAAAAACCTGTGAACGTATATCATGAAAGATTTAACATTAAATATGTTTTTCTGTATTTGATGAAAAAACCTTACTGATAAAAAAACAGATACAGTATTGACTCCATATTTGCCCAAAGCTACTCTTCTCGCAGGGAAATGAAATAAAGAATAGATGAAAAAAATGAAATCGATTTTTTTCTGCTGTTCACTAAATTTTTAAATATGAAGTGCCACATAAAATCAATGTTTTGCATTAAACCTTGCACTGAATGCTAATTACTATATAATTGTATGATGCATACTTGAAATATTTGTTATTTATGTACTTTATATTGTTCAGAATGAATCCCTTCAGACTCATTCACCATTATTAAACCACTTAATCCACTTGAGATCATTTAGAACAAAGAACTTTTGGAGAAGAATGTAAGATATAATGCTTCATGTAGTCAGAAATATTTTTATAATATTCAAATTTATAGATTGGGCAATAAAGGAAAAATAAAAAAATTTTTCATCAATTTTTAATATGGAACAATTGATAATCTGATAACTTTTATTAACGTAATTATTTTGATTAGCACCATAGTACATAATATGAACAGTATGATGTAGTGGAAAGAGTAGACTCATTTATCAAGTAGTACAGAATTAGATTTCCAGTATTAAATGCTACCTTTTGTCCAAAGCTTTAGTATAATTGTTTATCAACAAAAACAAAAACTAAAAAATCAACACGAATACTGATAAATGATAGTTAGATGTTGGATTTAAAAGATGTAAGTGTCTTGATCAGTAGTGATTAAATAATGTAACTATAACATACATTTTTGTAATTATCTGGTGTCCTAAAAATACTTTACAGAACCATATAATTTTATTAAAGATACCTTTCTACTTTATTCATTCTTAAAAACCTTTGTAATCAATTATTTTGTAAAGCATCTACATGCGATAAATTTCTTAAAAAAGTATTATCAATATTGTTATTAGGCATAGAAATAATGCATAATATACATGTAAAAGCAAGAAAGATCAATTATTTATAGCAACCCATAATGTAATAGTACAGATAACTCATTCTCAAATATGTTTTCTGGTTAATTCTATCTTTTTAAATTTCTGAAAGTTAGAAAACTTAGACATATACTATATGAACTCATCACTATTTATAAGTAAGCGTGTGCTTTTTCTTTGTGCGTGTAAGTACACGTGCATGTGTTTACCTGCATATCTCTACTATATACATATATGCAAATTTTTTATTCCAAAATCCAAAGCATTTCCTGCTGTCTGCCTTTAAACTTTAAAAGCGCAACATTAATATTTTTCCTTATGACTGACATTTATTTTAAAATATGTAGAGTTTTTAAAAGTTTCTTGAGAATCTGACCTCAGGTCAGGAAATTCCCATTTTCTTGCCTAGCAGAATTCATTTTAGATATATTTGGGAATCTCTATCAGTTCTGGAATATTCATTATTTCAAAATAGCAAACTGTACATATTTTTCAGGTAAAAGACTTAGAGATAAGATACTTTGGATAATTAAGGAGATGTTTTATTCAGTTCAGTGCAACAGGGAGAATGTTCAATCAGGGACTACTTCAGGGAAAGGGAAGGAATCAAGAGGTTTTGTAAGGAAAGCTGAGGAAGAGTGCAGGTGATCTTGTCTAAATCATAGGAGGAAAAGTGATAATTTGAGTACAACCAAATTTGTCAGGCCTTATTAACAAAAAAAGAGACAAAATAATATAGATTTTTGCAAAGACAAAGCTAAATTAAAAATGATGTTGATTGATCAAAATAGTTTTCAAAATTCAGCATGAAGGTGAGGATTGAATCAAATAATATGCATTATATTAGTCACCCAACTCACACCAACACAACTCTAGCAAAGTCTCATTATCATTTAAAATTTAAGTCTATGGTATTAATCTCTCCTATTGCAGAGCAGGATTTAGCTCCCAGTTTAAAATCATTATCCTGTGTAGTATTTCATAGGAATTACAGAGCGAGGGGAGAATTTCTTACTTCATCTGAACTAGCATGACCCTGTATAATGGTTTTAACCCATCATCCTGTAGCCACTTTTCTTTGTCCATGGACCACTACCCAGTTAGTCTCAGAAATTTAAAAAATTAACATTATTCATCTCAAACTATAATCCCTGTTCTGACACTACTTACTTGTCACATATACAAAACTTTTACTCATTAATTCCCATGGATCTTAACAAAACAAAATATTTGACAAGATCTTCTTGAAAGCTCAGGGAAAGTAACAGAGCATTACACCAGAGAGTAATGTCAAGCTGCTGAACTGAGGCTATTTCCATTTTACTGAAGAACATCCCAATTAAATTTCTGAATCCTGTTATGATACTAAATATCTTGAGTATGCATCCCAAAATGTATTTGGTTCTCTTTCTTGCTTTCTGGTCAAACTTCTAATGGAACCTTGCCACAAAGCAACAATGAATGAGATGTTTAATTTTTAAACACAACTCTCAGCTAGGAATAGATGTTTAAAATAAACAGGTGTGACACATTTAAACCACTTAGTAGGAAATTACTCTGATATAATTCATGCCCAAATCTGGTGTCTGTGTAATCACTAACCCTTTTTGAACATTTTTAATCCAATTCCAGTACCTTTAGTAACTCTCTACTTAGTAAGGAAAGGTAGAGTTTAATTTTTATTCGTAACCCCATAAATGCTAGCAATGAAGAAGACATTTATAGGCTAATTAAGGTATCAAGAACTAATTAAGAAATTGTCAGCTCTGCCTATGCTTAGATGAATTTGCAAGCAAATAACTGGGAATTATTTACTATAAAATATGTTGTATATTGCTAAGGAATCAATAGCTGCTGCAGCAAATGGATTCAATCTGAACTGGCAAGACTTCTGTCATTCATTCTCAGGGTAGTTTTGTCCCTTCAACAAGAGACCTGAGGTTCCCTCTGGGTTCTCTACTGGCAATGTTCTTATATTATTTGCTATTCATGTTTAAAGGAACCCATCTCTGCTAATAGAATTCGACTGGATAAGAAATTAAAAAAAAAAAAAAGAGAGAGAGAGAATGTAACCTGTTAGGTGATTGGCTCTCTGAGGTTTCTATTATTTTTATATTGAAGCAGAAAAGCCCCTTTATTTTTATTTTTCCAACCTGCCCTATATAATATGGCCTCCTCATCTGTCATTCCCAGATGCCCGCCATTCACTTCCTGGTTCTTCATGACATGGACATTTTAGGCACTAGATTTCCATTTCCCCTTTGACCCACTTGTTCCTCAAATCACAGGACCTGCCCTGCCCTGTCAAAAATCTACAGTTCTGATTCTGTACTTCCTGCCTGAAAAACCCTATAAAAACCCCAGATCATCAGAGGGAAGGGCCTGACTTTCTTTGTTGTTGGGAGTTAGCCAGGCCAGGAAGTTGAGTGTAAAACAAAAATGTTAATTACCTCCAAATCCTGGGTGTCCTTTCAGTGTTTCTGCTTGCTGTAGCATTAGGCCTTCCGAAACTGACAAGTGACTCTATACAGCCAGAGGTCTGGTAATTCTGTTATCTCTGTAATTACGATGCCAGGAGTTATTACTTCTCTATGTCTCGAGAGATTTTCAAGTTCATGAATTTTCTTAATATATAGCATATGCCTAAGGCTATTTGAGAAACATGAAATAAGAACTGTTAAAATGTTTGATGCTAACCAACATGGCTAAGAATTACTGCATATTTGCAGGCGGTTTTAATGAAAACTTGGCAAATTAGAGAGACTTCTTTAGAAGAGCAATATAAAATAAATGCTTGACTTTCAAAAAGCATTCCATAAAAAGATATTCCAGTCCTCTGATTAAGCCTGTTATACCAAAGCCCACCACAATTGTTTACTCCTCTCATACTAGTTTAGATGAAGTAAGAAATTCTCCCCTCACTCTGTAATTCCTATGAAATACTGCACAGGATGATGCTTTTAAACTGGGAGCTAAATCCTGCTATGCATTCGGAGAGATTAATATCATAGACTTAAATTTTAAATGATAATGAGACTTTGCTAGAGTTGTGTTGGTATGAGTTGGGTGACTAATATAATGGATATTATTTGATTCAATCCTCACCTTCATGCTGAATTTTGAAAACTATTTTGATCAATCAACATCATTTTTAATTTAGCTTTGTCTTTGCAAAAATCTATATTATTTTGTCTCTTTTTTTGTTAATAAGGCCTGACAAATTTGGTTGTACTCAAATTATCACTTTTCCTCCTATGATTTAGACAAGATCACCTGCACTC
>RJWM01013016.1:0-27250 GCA_004363535.1 Dasyprocta punctata | reverse complement strand
CCATTATATTAGTCACCCAACTCATACCAACACAACTCTAGCAAAGTCTCATTATCATTTAAAATTTAAGTCTATGATATTAATCTCTCCGAATGCATAGCAGGATTTAGCTCCCAGTTTAAAAGCATCATCCTGTGCAGTATTTCATAGGAATTACAGAGTGAGGGGAGAATTTCTTACTTCATCTAAACTAGTATGAGAGGAGTAAACAATTGTGGTGGGCTTTGGTATAACAGGCTTAATCAGAGGACTGGAATATCTTTTTATGGAATGCTTTTTGAAAGTCAAGCATTTATTTTATATTGCTCTTCTAAAGAAGTCTCTCTAATTTGCCAAGTTTTCATTAAAACCGCCTGCAAATATGCAGTAATTCTTAGCCATGTTGGTTAGCATCAAACATTTTAACAGTTCTTATTTCATGTTTCTCAAATAGCCTTAGGCATATGCTATATATTAAGAAAATTCATGAACTTGAAAATCTCTCGAGACATAGAGAAGTAATAACTCCTGGCATCGTAATTACAGAGATAACAGAATTACCAGACCTCTGGCTGTATAGAGTCACTTGTCAGTTTCGGAAGGCCTAATGCTACAGCAAGCAGAAACACTGAAAGGACACCCAGGATTTGGAGGTAATTAACATTTTTGTTTTACACTCAACTTCCTGGCCTGGCTAACTCCCAACAACAAAGAAAGTCAGGCCCTTCCCTCTGATGATCTGGGGTTTTTATAGGGTTTTTCAGGCAGGAAGTACAGAATCAGAACTGTAGATTTTTGACAGGGCAGGGCAGGTCCTGTGATTTGAGGAACAAGTGGGTCAAAGGGGAAATGGAAATCTAGTGCCTAAAATGTCCATGTCATGAAGAACCAGGAAGTGAATGGCGGGCATCTGGGAATGACAGATGAGGAGGCCATATTATATAGGGCAGGTTGGAAAAATAAAAATAAAGGGGCTTTTCTGCTTCAATATAAAAATAATAGAAACCTCAGAGAGCCAATCACCTAACAGGTTACATTCTCTCTCTCTCTTTTTTTTTTTTTTAATTTCTTATCCAGTCGAATTCTATTAGCAGAGATGGGTTCCTTTAAACATGAATAGCAAATAATATAAGAACATTGCCAGTAGAGAACCCAGAGGGAACCTCAGGTCTCTTGTTGAAGGGACAAAACTACCCTGAGAATGAATGACAGAAGTCTTGCCAGTTCAGATTGAATCCATTTGCTGCAGCAGCTATTGATTCCTTAGCAATATACAACATATTTTATAGTAAATAATTCCCAGTTATTTGCTTGCAAATTCATCTAAGCATAGGCAGAGCTGACAATTTCTTAATTAGTTCTTGATACCTTAATTAGCCTATAAATGTCTTCTTCATTGCTAGCATTTATGGGGTTACGAATAAAAATTAAACTCTACCTTTCCTTACTAAGTAGAGAGTTACTAAAGGTACTGGAATTGGATTAAAAATGTTCAAAAAGGGTTAGTGATTACACAGACACCAGATTTGGGCATGAATTATATCAGAGTAATTTCCTACTAAGTGGTTTAAATGTGTCACACCTGTTTATTTTAAACATCTATTCCTAGCTGAGAGTTGTGTTTAAAAATTAAACATCTCATTCATTGTTGCTTTGTGGCAAGGTTCCATTAGAAGTTTGACCAGAAAGCAAGAAAGAGAACCAAATACATTTTGGGATGCATACTCAAGATATTTAGTATCATAACAGGATTCAGAAATTTAATTGGGATGTTCTTCAGTAAAATGGAAATAGCCTCAGTTCAGCAGCTTGACATTACTCTCTGGTGTAATGCTCTGTTACTTTCCCTGAGCTTTCAAGAAGATCTTGTCAAATATTTTGTTTTGTTAAGATCCATGGGAATTAATGAGTAAAAGTTTTGTATATGTGACAAGTAAGTAGTGTCAGAACAGGGATTATAGTTTGAGATGAATAATGTTAATTTTTTAAATTTCTGAGACTAACTGGGTAGTGGTCCATGGACAAAGAAAAGTGGCTACAGGATGATGGGTTAAAACCATTATACAGGGTCATGCTAGTTCAGATGAAGTAAGAAATTCTCCCCTCGCTCTGTAATTCCTATGAAATACTACACAGGATAATGATTTTAAACTGGGAGCTAAATCCTGCTCTGCAATAGGAGAGATTAATACCATAGACTTAAATTTTAAATGATAATGAGACTTTGCTAGAGTTGTGTTGGTGTGAGTTGGGTGACTAATATAATGCATATTATTTGATTCAATCCTCACCTTCATGCTGAATTTTGAAAACTATTTTGATCAATCAACATCATTTTTAATTTAGCTTTGTCTTTGCAAAAATCTATATTATTTTGTCTCTTTTTTTGTTAATAAGGCCTGACAAATTTGGTTGTACTCAAATTATCACTTTTCCTCCTATGATTTAGACAAGATCACCTGCACTCTTCCTCAGCTTTCCTTACAAAACCTCTTGATTCCTTCCCTTTCCCTGAAGTAGTCCCTGATTGAACATTCTCCCTGTTGCACTGAACTGAATAAAACATCTCCTTAATTATCCAAAGTATCTTATCTCTAAGTCTTTTACCTGAAAAATATGTACAGTTTGCTATTTTGAAATAATGAATATTCCAGAACTGATAGAGATTCCCAAATATATCTAAAATGAATTCTGCTAGGCAAGAAAATGGGAATTTCCTGACCTGAGGTCAGATTCTCAAGAAACTTTTAAAAACTCTACATATTTTAAAATAAATGTCAGTCATAAGGAAAAATATTAATGTTGCGCTTTTAAAGTTTAAAGGCAGACAGCAGGAAATGCTTTGGATTTTGGAATAAAAAATTTGCATATATGTATATAGTAGAGATATGCAGGTAAACACATGCACGTGTACTTACACGCACAAAGAAAAAGCACACGCTTACTTATAAATAGTGATGAGTTCATATAGTATATGTCTAAGTTTTCTAACTTTCAGAAATTTAAAAAGATAGAATTAACCAGAAAACATATTTGAGAATGAGTTATCTGTACTATTACATTATGGGTTGCTATAAATAATTGATCTTTCTTGCTTTTACATGTATATTATGCATTATTTCTATGCCTAATAACAATATTGATAATACTTTTTTAAGAAATTTATCGCATGTAGATGCTTTACAAAATAATTGATTACAAAGGTTTTTAAGAATGAATAAAGTAGAAAGGTATCTTTAATAAAATTATATGGTTCTGTAAAGTATTTTTAGGACACCAGATAATTACAAAAATGTATGTTATAGTTACATTATTTAATCACTACTGATCAAGACACTTACATCTTTTAAATCCAACATCTAACTATCATTTATCAGTATTCGTGTTGATTTTTTAGTTTTTGTTTTTGTTGATAAACAATTATACTAAAGCTTTGGACAAAAGGTAGCATTTAATACTGGAAATCTAATTCTGTACTACTTGATAAATGAGTCTACTCTTTCCACTACATCATACTGTTCATATTATGTACTATGGTGCTAATCAAAATAATTACGTTAATAAAAGTTATCAGATTATCAATTGTTCCATATTAAAAATTGATGAAAAATTTTTTTATTTTTCCTTTATTGCCCAATCTATAAATTTGAATATTATAAAAATATTTCTGACTACATGAAGCATTATATCTTACATTCTTCTCCAAAAGTTCTTTGTTCTAAATGATCTCAAGTGGATTAAGTGGTTTAATAATGGTGAATGAGTCTGAAGGGATTCATTCTGAACAATATAAAGTACATAAATAACAAATATTTCAAGTATGCATCATACAATTATATAGTAATTAGCATTCAGTGCAAGGTTTAATGCAAAACATTGATTTTATGTGGCACTTCATATTTAAAAATTTAGTGAACAGCAGAAAAAAATCGATTTCATTTTTTTCATCTATTCTTTATTTCATTTCCCTGCGAGAAGAGTAGCTTTGGGCAAATATGGAGTCAATACTGTATCTGTTTTTTTATCAGTAAGGTTTTTTCATCAAATACAGAAAAACATATTTAATGTTAAATCTTTCATGATATACGTTCACAGGTTTTTATTTTACAGAATATTTAGTGAAAATTCTGATAAAGTCAGTATTGACAAACTTTTGATTTCCATTTTGGCATTTACTTTCTAAAGATAGAGCTTGACTAACATGAATTTTGAAAACAGTATGATAATCTTAAAACCTTTTGAAAAATAAAACTATATTTAAAATATCTGTGGAAGACAAAATGCTCTTTCAGGTTGGTCATGCCCAGGATCATCCTTTCAGATTAATCACTCAAAGGTTAGCACCATGTAGAACGCACATGAAATCGGTGAGGTGTGAACTGGCAAGTCTCCAAAGCACTAATGTATGCACCGCGCGACGTAAAATAGGATATTATTTCCTCTGACTGAATGTTTTTTCTTCAACTTCGAAAGTGCAATTTGGTAACGTTTCACGTTTAAAGTAAAAATGTCAGTACTTGAGAAGTAGGCAGAAGAAACTTACGTTATTTGTCTTCGACCAGATGAATTAGCCCTGCTCAAGATCATTTCGGGGGTGCTAACTAGGTTGTGGCTCATCTTCATTTTTCATTCCCCGACTATGTTGTGACCTATTCAAAGACATCATGTAAATGTTATTTACTGCTTTGCTATAGATCACTCACAGGCTTAAGAGCTACATCAGGGGTTGTAAAACATATCTGTGTCAGTGCCATCTGCTAATGGCGTCGTTTAACTCAAGCTTAACATTTGCACACCCCATCAATTGAGCGGAATGATTAAATAAATTCATTCAGATACAAAGAGATTACAAGTTCCTGGGCCAACGTACCTCATTAATAAGTAACCCTCCACTATTCCCCGCAGACTATATGAATGAAATGCAAGGGCCAGGGGCAGAAGTTCACTTTGAAGGGCATTGTTAAGTCATCAGAGGTATGTTTCAATATTGTGAAACAAGGGCCATGACTTGTAGGGAGACATGTTAATATAGATAAGTGTGAAAGGGCAGAAATGAGATGGGGCAGTGCATCACAGCACATAGGAAAGGCCTCATGCTGCTGAGTCTAAGACTGAAACTGCCAGTACTGGTAATTCTTCTATAGAGAAGTCTCTTCTCTTTTCGTGCTTGAGAGGAATAAGCATTATTATGTATCAAAGAGATGTAAGTATGTAAGTGTTTTTGCATTTCCCTGTCCAAACCACCCAGAATGCTTTAACTGAATAGAAAGTTGGGCTAGGGTGCCCTCTAATGTTCTTTGCACTTGTTAGTAAATTGTCATCCAGCTTTTAACTCAAAATTTTGAAAGATCAGGCTTCTGCATTGAAAAGACTTCCAATAAAGTAATAAATACTCCTTTTCTCAACTACTATCTCCTGCCAAACAGTCATTAAATAAATTTAAATGGAAATACAGCTTATAAATACATCATAGATTTGTGTATTTAGAATGATGCAGAACCTACAAAAAATTTTGAAATGTCATATTCAGGGATGACATTTGTCATATCTCAAACAGAAAGCATAAAAAATTCTTGAAGTATCTGCCAAAAAGGAAAAGGAAATTCGCAAGGGGTAATCAGGGCTGAAATTTTCTAGACTTTTTATTTTTGCATTTAATTGGTCTTAGAATGGACGGAATAGAAGGCAGCTCCCTCTTGAAGAGCTTTAAGCTTCAGTAACTTAACTGGTACACATTTGAAGCTCTTTTCAGGAGGAAAAAAAAAGCTATGTCTCTAAATGCAAAGAGATTGTGTTTGAGTTCTGACTTGACATATTTATGTGAATCATAATATGGAAAGGTCATGCTGTAGACATTAATAAATTATAGATTTCATTGCCATTTGAATCTTTGTGATGTGGACATTTCCTCACCTTCTTTCCTTCCACAGTATAGATTGAATAAATGTGTGTGCACTGATACAAATGTTTGTTTCTCCAACTTTCAGTCTTAACATAACAAAAGAGTTTATTATTATAAGTAAATTATTACATATCATGTCATATAATGCCAGTAAATTTAAATGGAAATACAACTTATAAACAATTTTACCCTTGGACCGACCCTTTTTCACTATTCACATCCACTGATGCACTGACAGAATTTAGATTTCACAGACCTTCTGAGGCTTTGTTCTATGTTCTCTCGATAATTTAAGTTCCACATCTTTGAGAAGAAAAGGTCATTAGGCAAGAAGTACCCCATTCCAGAAATCAACACTTAGTAGCAACCTGAGCCTTTGTTTTAATCTGGAAGTTTCACAATTTTAATTGCCTTTTTCAGAATCACTACTATAAATCCTTTTAAAACTTTAAAACATTGTCCCCTTCAACCAAAAAAGTTACACCCTGAAAATCATACTTTCTTCTTCACTGAATATCATTATAGTAATATCATTGCCATATAAAGAAACATCATTACTTCTTGTTCTCTTAAATAAATAAAAATCTAGATGGATCAAAAGAATTGCAGTCACTATTGGAAATCGAGTGCAGGTCTATTTTCCAAAATTCTTAATAAAATATTGTAGTAGTTTGATCTCCCGTACAAAAAAAAGTTGTGATATATTCCTCATGTTGGCTATGAACTCATAGTCACTCTATGAATGATGCAAAGGACTGGAAATTATTTCTAATTTTTATCTTTATTCTAGGGTCATTTACTTCTTCCTGTTGCATAGATATATAAAAATACTCATCTTAATTTTATTAAAATTGGGCAAAAATATATAAAAAATGAATCTTGAACATTCTAAATCACCCTTCATAAATTCCTACATCACTATCATTCTTAATTCGCACTTACTATCTTTGCCGTCATTTTTATTTCTTGGAGGTTTAGAACTTTGAAGCACTTCATAACTTTTTTATGTTCACTGATCCTTATTTCCATCAGAAAATTTCATCCTTCTGTAACCTTGAGCATTGCTTTAATTTTATAATCATTCAATATTTATTGTATCTTTTGTAATCTGAATCATGTTTAATTCTTGCAGAAAATTCAATGTCTTTGATAAATTAAGTCCTTAAGGGAATGTACACTCATTGGGAAAATAAAGCTGGCTGATATGACCTTATTTGAATCTCCAGGCCACCAATTTTTCAGCGTTATCAGAGGCAATAACACTCTTTATTTTACTTCTTACAATGAACTCTACAGACAATACAGTCAGTGCAGTTCCTTAACCTAAATGCAAAAGAGAAATGGAAAGAAACAAATTTGATATAAAGTAGTTTGTATTTTGATGCATGCATGCTTAAGATGACTGTTTTAGAAAATGCAGTAAAACTATATCTATATATCTATATATTCATGTGGAATGCCACAGTTACAATTCAGAGTGATATTGCAGCATTGTATTAAATTAGCAACTCTAATGTACAAATAACTACTTCATAAGTACACAAATACATTTGTGGAATTAACATTTCCATTGCTAAAACCATTTTCTACAATAGGAACAAGACTCAGGAAAAAAAAAAACCTGAATAGCACATTAAATAAAATACAGTACGGTTGTTATTTGGTGGCTTTGTTTGGAAATTTCATATATTAAAATTATTATATTGTTATTAAGATGATTATGAGAATCTAGGAGATTTGTAAAAACAGAAATCTCTCTGATCATTGATCTCCAAGTCTCTAAAATCAAAGTATACTCAATCTTGCTGAAATTCTAATGATTTCAAGAGCTAGTCTCAAATAAAACCTATTTAAAACTTTAAAATTGGGTGATATTTAAACAAATTTTGTGGTTTCTTTTTGAATACAGAAAGGAGCATGTACAAAAAAGTTTACAAGTTGTTAATGTAAATATTTGCCACACCAAGTAAAAATTCAATAAATAAAATCATTTAAATAATCTTGAATAACAATATGTATTTTTTTTTTTGAGTGTTTATTTCATGCTGATGGAAAGTAGTTCCAGAAAACTAGGTTGTTACAACTTTGGGCTAATTGTGGATCACACGGAATGAACAATTAGTGATTTCCTAAGGTGGCAATACACATTTGCTTGTTTTTCTGGTGATAGCAAAATCCATTAAGCATTATATGACATAGGTAAACCTGCAATTATTTTCTTTTAGTACAAGTTAGTTCCATTATTCTAAGTGCCTATCTGTCAAAATTAAATAAAATGTATTTAAATGACAAAATCTTCACTTACCAGGAAATACTACATACACACAGAGTTATAAAGACACAGTATTTATGGTAAATGCTTTAGTAATGGAATGCAGACTGAAGAGCTTCTAGTGAATTCTTCTACCCAGTCTGCTAATAGATTTAATGCTCTTTATATCTAAAGGAAGCTCTTGGAATATAATTTACATAAAACAAAATACTGTAAAATTTTGACTTTTTCTATAACATTCATCTTGCTAAGTTGTATCAGTTCTTTGTGTTACAAATACTGCTTTTGATGTACATCTGATAAACATTTTCAGTATTATTCATAATGAAATTGCTAATCTCTTGTGAACTGGGAGTCAATAGTTTTGTTGAAGTTTACAGTCAAACTTTTCAACAAAGTACAACTGTACCAATAAGAAATTAATATTTAATTATAGATTTATAATTAATAAAATTATTACTGAAGATTAAAAATCATGTTCTGCTGCATATACTAATACAGTCTTAGATTCTATTAGACCATATTTTGAAAGTCAGTGTCACTATCATGATAAATTAGCCAGATTTTCATTCATATTTGGCCCACCATGAAGATTAGTCTTCACTACTTCACATCTTCTCATCAAATCTTGGGAATCTAGAGGCAATTTTAATCCACAGGATATACAGAGTTTGACCCTTCACCTGACATATGATGCTAATTCCAGTGTGGAACTCTGGTGACCATTTTCCAAAAAGATTTAGTTCTACAAAAGCTTAAAAATGTCTGCTCTTCAGCTAAAGGACCCCAAGGCATTCTTGTGGGAACATAGATATAGCAAGTCATTTTAGACAAGGGCTTTGTTTTACACAGTGTATTCATTGAACTTGCAAGAGAAAGACACTGAAAAAGCAAATTAGTTGTTCACTGAATCTTGGATTTAAATTTTTTGATTCCATCAGCTTTTCAGCATAATTTATGCAAGCTTCTTTTTAAAAAAATATTTAGCTTTAAAATTAACTCTATTGGTACACTTTTGATATACATAACGATCACATTCATCGTAGAAAATTTGTACCCCTATATATGTTAATTTTTTAAAAATTCCCTTCCCTTCAATCCTTCCTCTCCTGCCTATTTACAAAACTTTGTTTCTACTGTTTTCCTTTCATTCTTTTAATTTTTTTCCCCATTTCCTTCTTTCTTCCCCCTCTTCCCTCCTTGTTCAGCTTCCCACTTGAGCATTTTCTTTCCTACTTCCCAGTATCTGCCCTTCATTTTGGTCCTTATTTACCCTTTGGATTTCTCACTACTCTGGCATATATAAAGATAAATGAGATATTTTCAGGTAAAGGGATTAACCTCCAGAGCATAATTTTAAGTGAAACAAATTATACACACATATTTAAGCAATCTTCTTGTTTTTTTTTAAGTATTTTATTAGTGTACATTTTTGATCCATATTAAACTCTTTCATGATGGGGAATTAGTAGATATACATATTGCATTTTGAACCTTAAGAAACTTCTTTGGATTTTGTTCTTTACAGTGCAATTAGACTAAACTGCTTTTACAAAAAAAGAAACACTTTAATGCTTTTGAAACCTACTAAAAATGGTCTATATTCAAGATTTCTTTTTAAAAACAGAAACTATTCAGTAAATCCACTACTTAGACAGTATCCTTATAATGAAAGAGTTAATATATGTGTGTTTATTCCTTCAAGATTGGAATTCAAAGTAGTGGCAATCTAAAATAAATTAATTCATAGCCTTTCCTAAAACACTGAGTCAACCATGCTGTGGAAATGTCAAATTTAAATAAGCATATGTTATTTTCAGAGATAGTATAGAATCATTGATAGCTGTATTTCTGTTATACAGGAATTTCTCTTCTGGAAAAAAGATATATAAATAGTGTATTTATATTTAGCTCAAACAATGATATGAGTTCTCAGGAGGGAATGTTGGTTTCAGGAGTGACACAGAAGTACTGTTTAACAAAGAATGCTTTCAGAATACAAAATGAAGAACATGTCACAACAGCACAAATAAAAGCAGGTGCAAAAGAATGACTGTAGTCATAACATTTACTAGAAAATATAGTAAAACAAATCAAAGTGTGGTTATAGTGGAAACTGAGCTATACAATAAAATTGAAATTTTGAAAGCAATGGAGGACGGGAAATTACAAAATTTTTAAAGAATACTTTTAACAGTTAAGTAGACAATGCAATTGAAGTCTTCTTGTTAAAATCCTACTGAGTAATTCAAACTTATCCAGTGATATCATTCAAAAGAAATCATTTACTTTTTGCGGGGAGAGTGATAAAATATGAACTGTAGTGACGTGGAAAATGGATAATAGAAGAGTAAGTTGGAGACGATTTTGAGGATACAGACTCTACAACAAGTTAATTGACAATAAAACTTAAAAATGAGTCAAGAAGTCATCATATAACTGAAAAATTAATAAAAGCAATGAGGAAATGATCAGATATAAACACAACAACACTGAAAATTCCTCAAAACTCAGCATGGTTTCGGTAACATCAGCAGGCATCTTATGTGTAAGCAAAAATTTACCTTGGGTGTTTTTTCTTAGCAGCCTGAAATAGAAGGTGTAAGTTAGTAATCACTTAAAGATTAAAACCTAAATTTTGTCAGTCCATTGTCACCATTTTGAGAGGCCAATGACTGGTCATTTAAGGGATTAATAATATCACATTAAGTTCCTTTTAGAAGTAAGGGAATAACATTGTCAAGGTTGTTTTGTATACTTTATGTACCAGTTGATAAAGGTGTAGGATGGAAGTTAATGACTGTAGCAAATTCTATATGGGACAACAAAAATGTAAAGTTTAATTTTGCATTCATTAATAAATATTGACAATGATGTATTAGTTTCTAACTGTTAAATTGTGGTTTAGATATACAACCTAGCAACAGAAGTGTTAAATACAAGAAAGAATTAAGCAAGGATTATTACCTATCAGAGTAGATAGAACATAAGGTACCTGCACATGAAATATCATGTTTAGATAGCTGATACATTTCAGGGCAGATACAAATACTGCTTGTTTAGACTGAACAAAATTTCACGGATCTATTAAATCTGAGTCTATAATTCTATTCTGTCAATATAAGTATCTGTCTTTTATTGCAGCATTGAGGTATTGAATCTTCATCCTACATAATGGTTTGCATCTAAGGCTGGCTAAATGCAGTTGAAAGTTCTCATTTGTTTCAATATCACAGTATGGATTGGGCCTAATCAGACTCTTAATCTAGTGATAAGTGAGAAACCTTTACTCGATAGACTATAATTAGACTTAGATTAGTTTTGGTTACTATTCATCCCATAAGGCATTGGGAACTCCTTCATAAACTCAATTGATAATGCTGGTGGGCCAACTGATTTAAGTCCTGTATTGATCTTTGTGCTAATGTGCTCCAAAAAGAGAAACTTTTTTGTTTTCAGTAATGGATAAGAGAGCAAACTCTTACTCACTCATCATTTCCTGGTGAACAAGGTGATTCAGTTACTCTCACTATAAAGGAATAAAGAAGCATAACAAAGGGGCATGGAAAGAATTAAAGACATAATACTGATTGTCTAAGTATTCTACTGCTGTTATCACAATTTCAGGTAGATTAGACATAAAAAGTTGGTACATTTAAATAAATTAATTGACTTTTCTTAACAAGCGATAGAAAACAAGCAACTTTGGGCTATGGAAAATACTTTGCTAGGTGGTTTGTGAACTTCTAGTACCATAACTAAAATTAATAGAGAAAGCCTTAAAATGAACAGACTCTCATCCAAAGATATTTATGTTGCTTTTGTATAAATGATAGGTATATCATTATATAGTTTTTTTTTAATGTATGTATACTTACTGTTCTATTATACCTTTAAATCTGTTGAACTCCTTTCTAACCTTCTGCCATGGAAGAGCTAGAGACTGGGTTTGGAAGAGAGAATTATTATGAAGTACTATGTTGAATGCAGCTGAGAAGTCTGTAAGATGGGGACTCAGGAGAGGGAAGGGTATAGTTCAAAGTCCTTGGAGCCAGGAAATCAATGGTCCAGATTCCAAGGAATGTCTGAAGGCCTAAAAAAGGAGCATTAAAGAGAAGAGCAGGTTGATATCACAGCTCAGACAAATGGAGTAAAAATGAATATGTCTTTCCTCCCTTTACTTTTTTATTATATTCAAGGATTCAATGAATTGAATAATGTCCACTTACATTGGAGAAAGTAGCTCAGTTCACTTAGTCTATTGTTTCTTCTAAAAACATTCTCAGAGAATATTTAACCACGTATCTTGGCACCCAATGAACCAACAAAACTAATATAATTTTGGGAAATAATTAATTAATTAGTTATGAAATAATATTTGCTTAGTACTGAGTGGTAGATAAAAACTTAGGAGAAATTAATGCATGATATATCAATCAGTTTTCTTATTGCTGAGACAAAATGCCCAACATCTCTATCTTAAAGGAGGAGGGGTTTAATTTGGCTCATGGTTTCAAAGCTTTCACTCCATGATTATTGGCTCTGAGAAAGAAACTTTATGACTTTCGGGCAAGTAGAGCAAAGCTGCTCATCTCATAGTACCCTGAGAACAGACTAAGAATGAGAGAAATATTTTCAAAGGCATATCCCCAAGCATGAGCCCACCCACTAACAGCATATTTAGCCATGAATCTCAGTGAGTTAATGTGTTGATGAGTACAGTGTCCCATGATCCAATTACCTTTCCAGGAGTTGCTTCAAGTCAAGTCGACAATTAACCATCACATGTGGCATATAATGTCCTTTGTGGTTTGTGTATTTCATTTAATGTTCATCATAAATATGTAACTTAGATGTTATTTCATACTCATAGTTTTCATATAAAAGCTTTATATAAGCAACATTGCCTAATGACACACTTAATAAATGATAGGTTTGTAATTTAAACTCATGCCTGAGCAGGTTCCTCCTTTGCACTCTATTGGAGAAAAAGAAGGCCTGTCCAAATATTTCCAAAAAAGTAATATTCCCAAGAGTGAAACATGTATCCTCATCCAACAGAATCAGCTGCTCAAATACACAAGTATAATAGTATAACAAGACAACTTCTTCTATAGAATCAAAATATACTTAATACTGAGATTTTGTATTTCATCAAAATAAAGGATCTTCACTATGTCCATATATTTCATAAAAATAATAACAACAAAGGTGAACAAAACTTAGCAGCAAATTAAACTTCTAAAGTATGACTATTTAATTAAAACAGAATAGTTGGATGAAATTGGTAAGTAATGGCTGATGATTTGGGGGACTTGAACGCAGACTTTAGAACATCTTCCTTTATGGTTTCCTCTTTACCTAAGCATTCCATCTCAATGCCCTCCTGTTTTGTTAAGTTCCTCAGTCTCTCCTCTGACACCTCATAGTAATAATTCAGTTACTTTTTATATGACACCCTCTCAACTTTCAGAATCATGTAGACTGGACAATTCCCTGAAAGACAAACTATCAAATTGAAGGTCATTCAATGTGGTCCCCTTCTTTCCTCAGTTAAAGCACATTATATTTCTGATTGTTTTTACTTCTCTCCTCCTTTCAAATAGTTGCTTCTAATATTTTTTCCAGAATCTCTACTTTTATCTTTCAAAAATGTAGTCTTAGGTAATGTGATCTGGTATTATGCAAGTAAGAACTTCTTATGTACAATATTTTATGTTGTTATTTTCATTATTACAAATGCAACCATTTATCACCCAAAGAAACATTTTTATTACCTAAACATTATAGTTTACACACAGGTTCATTAATAAATTGTGCATTTTATGGGCTCTGATAAGTATATAGTAACATGTATTCATCTTAGAATTTTATGCAGGGTAGCTCCACCGCTATAAGGTTATTTCATGCTGCTTCTCTTCCTCTCTCCCTTCTCATGCCCTGTCAATCATGGACTTATTTTTTTTTACTATCTCTACATTTTTAACTTCCCCAGATTGTAACATAGTTGGCATATATTGTATGTAACTTTTTATATTAGTTTCTCTCAGTTGGTAATATACTCTTTGGTCTGCTCCATGTTTTTAAATGGCTTCAATGCTAATTTCCTTTTAATGAGGAATAATATTTCATTGCCAGGGTATGTCATAGTTTATTATTCATTGAGTTACTGAAGGAAATCTTGGCTACCTCTGTGCTTTGGTAATTATGGATAAAGCTCATTTAAACATCCATGTGCAGATTTTTGTTCAAGCATACATTTTCAATGCCTTTCGGGAAGTTCCAAAGAGGATATTGCTGGATTATATACTAAGAACATGTTTAGTTTTGTAAGAAACTGCCAAACTGACTTCTCAGGTGACTATACCATTTGACATTTCCATCACTAGTGGATGTAAGTTTCTGCTGTTCCATAATATCTTTGTTAGCATTTAGTGTTGTCAATGTCCTAGACGTTTCTCATTATAATAGATGGACAGTGTTATTACTTTAATTTGTATTTCTCGGCTGTGCATTTTTCACTTTTGATATTGAGAATCCATAGTGCCATGCACAGAAATGAGATATAATTTTATCAGAGCCTGGGTAAATGTGTCTGGCAATTTAGGCTTGTGGAGACTGTAAGAATTAATAATAAAAACTTATTTTTGAACAACAAGTGCTGGCTTTCATTTTTATTTAGCAAAATGCCTAATTATCCCATTTTCATATTTGCATAGTGTGGCTCACCTTTTCCTCACATATGTTGATTTTTAAATTTTACATGATGGTAATTGAAATCATTAAGAACACTGTCATACTGACTATCATAGCTTTTCTAAGGAGCTTTAACAATGGGTAATAGAACTGTATTAGAAACTAAAGACTGAATAAATCTTGAATAAAAGTACAAATCCTTGTATAGATTTCAGCCAAAGTATGGTTTCCAGTCTCAGAGGAGAAACTTCACTGAAATATGTCACACAGTAGGATTTATCTTCTAGTCATCATTCTTTCAATGAGTCAATAATCATTCATGGGGTACATGCTGTGAAATGCACTGTGCGAAATGGTAGAAATTGCTAATTAAAAAGCTATGGTTCTTGCCCTTGAAGCTCTCACAGTCTAATAGACCATACAAGCTAAGTGCAGTATAGTACAGTGAATGTTATTTTAGGGCTCACTTTCACATATTGCATACAAAGCACATTTGCAGACATCTAATATATCAGAGCCATTGAGACCAGATTCTATTTTAATTATTTCTAACAGTAACATTAAAAAGCATTAAGTACATTGAAAATATTTAAGCACAATTATGCATCCTCACTAAAAGATGAGAAAATGAACCCAAATTACATACAGAGAAGATTAAAGATTTCAAATAATATATTTAAAGCTTTATTTGATATTGAGCTCTGTATATTGCTTAAAAATAAACATGCTTGCTATGATTTTTGTTCTTTGTACTGAGTTTAAAATGCTCTCTCTCTCTAGGGGGAAAAATTTGAAAATGACATTTTTCTATAAGGTATGGTAAAGTGAATATGCTTATTTCTGCAGGAAGATAGGCTGCTTTGCATTACAAGTTTGATAGTACACAAACACATCTGCTGACAAAAGAAATTTTCTGTAAAAATAAATCAAAGGAAGCATCTGCTTCAGATATGTGAATAAAACACTTAGTCTCTGGAAATTAACAGCAGTAAAAGCTTTTAGATGGGAATAGTCAATATCATAAACTGCATTTGATTTTATTTCTGTGGTACAAGGAAAAACAGCCATTTCTCTGTATTCATGAATGTACCTCTGGGTCTCTATGCAGTCTTCTAACACTGGTGTCAAGATTCTTGAAATGCACTGTAAAAAGTATTAGAGTGTGTGCCAAGGGTACTGCGTTCTAATGCTTCTCAAGGAAATAATTCTTTCTCTTCTGGAATTTCTACCTTGAATTATTAATATTTAAAATACATTATTATATAAACATTTATATATTTTATATAATATGTACACATATCTTTTAATCATGTGGTATAGCACCATGTGCTAAATAAATGGCACATAACTTTCCTCCAAGAGTCAGATTTCCTTTTGTTTCCAAGGTACCCCACTGTATTCAACCCAAATTTTATTACTCCTAAAAAGCTCAGATCAATAATTTTGTATCTGCTTTAGCATGTTGAAATGAAGGTTTGCAATTTCAGTCTGTGCTGGGTAACTGCTTTCCTGAAAGTCACAAAATTTTCTTGTTGTGTCACTAGCTAAGGACTTATTTCAAATATGAAGACATCTAGCACACTATTACTGAAGCTATGACTGAAGATTTTACCTTCACTACTAAATTATTTTTATGCTATGCTATGACTTATCTTTTTATCCTTTGTTTTCTTTCTTAAACATCATTTTATCTATTGTTGTCTCATATTTTTAATGAATATCTATTATTGTACATATTAACTGAGTTTCATGTGATATTTATACACATGCATATGGCATATGCTAATGAAATCCAACGTTCTTTCATTTACCTTAGCTTTACCCCCTTCTCAAACTCTATTAGTCACTATTGTAGATTCAGGTCGACTTTTTAAAGTTTTCACATAGGAGACAACTTCTTCCTGTGTCTGGCTTATTTTACTTAATATAAGCCTTCTAGTTCCATCATTATGCAATTTCAGACGTTCATTTTTCTTTATAGATGATCAATAGTCCATTGTATACATCTGCAACATTTTTAATCCATTCATATGCAACTAGGTTGGTTCCATATCTCAGCTATTATGAATGGCAGTGCAATTAACATGAGCATTCAAATATTCCTTTATTATATTCATGTCATTTCTTTATGATATATACCCGGAAGTGGGAGAGTTGGACCAGATTGTGACTTATTTTTATTATTTGAAGACTCCATATTGCTCTGCATAATTTATATTCCTGCCAACAGTTTATGAGATTTCCTTTTCTCCATATTTTTATCAGCATTTACTAACTATTATGTGTTGAGATGATGTCTCATAGCTTGACTTACATTTCCTGATGACTAATGATATGAAGTTGTTTTCACATATTTGCTTGCCATTTGTATTTCTTATTTTAAGAAGTGATGATTCAAATCATTTGTCCATTTTTAAATTGAATTACTTTTCCATGAATAGTGAGAATGCTGAGAAAAAAATTCACAAAAATGACTCCATTCACAACAGCTAAAAGAAGGTAATACCTAGAAATAAATTTAATTATGGAAATGAAAAAGATATAATGAAAATAAGAAAATACTGATGAGGAAATTAAAGAACACAGATATACACACACACGCACAAATGAAAATCTGGTACATGTTCATGGTTAACAAGAATTAATACTGTTAAAATGTCCATACTACCCAAAGTAATTTACAGATTCAATGTAATCCTACCAATGCACAAGTGACATTCTTTATACAACTAGATAAAAAAATTAAAATACACATGGAAGCACTAAAGACCCCAATTAGCCAAGAATAATCTTGGACAAAAGCAAGCAAACAAACGAACGATAGCAACAACAAAACAAATGGAATTTATTGCAATACCTAATTTCAGACATACTGCAAAGCCATAGTGAGCAAGAAGCATGGTGTTGTCATAAAAATAGGGAGATGGACCAGTGAAATAGAACAGAGATCCCAGAAATAAATTCATATATTTACAGTCTACTAAAAGTTAAAAGAAACATATATATTAAAGAAATGACAATCCCTTCAATAAAGACAAAAGTTGCTAGAAAAACTGGATATCCACATACAGAACACTGAAACAATTCCCATTTCCTACTTTGTAAATAAAATAACAACTAAAATGGAAAAAAGATCTAAGTGTAATACCTGAAACTATGAAGGTACTAGAAGAAAACATAGGGGAAATACTCTAAGACACAGATACAAGCAATAATTTCCTTTTTTTTTTGACATAACTGGAAAGCACAAGAACAAAAAGCAAAAATAAACAGGTATACAGCAAACCAGAGGGCTCCTGCATAGCAAAGAAAATAATAAGCAGAGTGAACAAGCAACCTATAGGATGGGACCAAATATTTACAACGTTTTCATCTGATAAGAGTTTAACAGCCAGAATGTGAGAGGAACTCAAAAAAACTTAATAACAAATAAAAGTGTTTATAATCATCAGGGATATGTAAACTCTGAAAACAATGAAAGAAGATCAAGAGACCAATAATTGGCAAGTTAATTATATGAAGTCAAAATTTGGCAAAATCACATTTCCTGATTTCAAAACTCATTGTACAACTATCAAAATTAAGACAGTTTTATTCATAATATGTTAATGAGACACAATTGAATCCAGAAATAACCACAGTGGTAAAACAACTGGATATCTGCATGTCAAAAATAAATTTGGACACATTGTTCAAAAATGATTCAAATGAAATATATAAATGTAAAAGCTAAGAATATAATACACTTAGGAGGAAATAGAGAAGCAAATCTTTTTGACCTTGTGCCAGGCAAAGCTTTCACAGATTAACACAAAAATCTGACTAAAGGAAAATATTTAAATAGGATTTCCTTTTGTGCCTCACATGACATCACCAAGACAAGTCACTCCTTAGAGTGAGACAAAATATTTTCACATCTGAGGAAGGACTTTTATATAGAACTTATGATTCTCGTACCTCAGTAATATAACAAAGCTCCTAGAGAATAAACAAAGAATCTTGGTAGACATTAGGACAATAAACAAATAACCAATTAATGCATCAAAATAAATTGAACCTTGTTAGAATGAGTAAAACTATATAAAATCTACAATGTAATACTACTGCACAACCAACATGACAACTACAATAAGAAAGATAATATCAAGTTCTGGTGAAAAGGTGGGAAAATAGAGAATTTCATACATGCTGGTGAGTATGAAATGATGTGAACATTATGAAAAACAGTCTGAAATTTACTCAAACTCTGGAGCAATTTTATTCTTTGATATATACTCAGAGAAACAAAAATATGTATTCATATTGTATTACAAAAATCATAGTTTACTCCATAAATGAATGCAATTGTAATTTTTCAATTACAAATAATGTTGACAATTCAATAAAATTTGAATTACTGATTCAAGGGAGCATATGAAGAAGGTTTCAAAATCCATATTCATACACCAAAATTTGTATATAAATGTTCTTATTTGCCTTATTCATAATAACCATAAGAATAAATATTCTGTTGTCTCCAAATTGACTAAAGGATAAATGAAACGATACATACAATAGGATAGCATTACTATAAAAAGGATATAGTTTTGACATATGCTGCTATGCATAGAAATTGAAAATACTATGCTACATTACAGATGACAAATAAAAAACATTGTGTAAATTTTATTCATGGAAAATATTCAGAATATGAAAATTCTATAATGATAGACATAGCTCACTAGTTGCCTAGGCTGAAGGCTTGAGAGAGGGCACAGTTTGGAAGAATACAAAATGCCCACTGAAGAACACAAAAGCCTTTTATATGCAGCAAAATATTCTTAAATGTACTCTGGTAATGGATGCCCAACTATCTGAATATACTAAAATCCCTGAAATATATATTTCCAAATTTTAATTGTCAAGTATATGATTCATACCTTAATAAAATTGGTTTTTCTTCTAAAAAGACAGCTCCTTGGAATTTTGGTTAAAATCATTTTGAATATTAAACCTTTTATAGAAAATATACATATCATTTATTATATATCTATTAAAATATTTAAATTAAATATTTTAAGAGTACGACATATGGATTAGGATGTCTAAAATTTAGCATAATGATAGTGTGAAGCATTGACATAGATGCAGAATAACAAATCCTCATACATTGACAATTATCATATTACAAATTAATATGATATCTGATAAGTTGTTTGGCATATGTTAAGAAGTAAACATATTCTGGTATTTAGACTAGGAGATATCAAATAGGATATTTAAATAAAACAAGCAAATGCATATATTTGCTAATACATTAATATATATTTGTAAGTGAATATCACAGCAAAATTATCATAACAGGTTAAAATCAATGAATACGAATGTTGACCAACACATGCAAACCTTCATGATGCAGCCACATCTGATCTCATTGTATTCAAAATGCAAAAATCACAAAGAAAAATCTTGAAATAAGATGAGAAAGGTACAGCTAAAAGATCAAGAAAGTAGGACAAAAGTTAAATGGGACTTTTCTTCTGAAATCAACAAGCAAGAAGAGAATGAAATGCCATTTTAATTGTTGAAAGAAAAAAAAAAACTAAAAGAGCTAGTTTGTATGGAGGAAAACTATCTTCCAAACTTAAAGAGGAGATAGAGATCTTTCAGAAAAATAAAAATTTAGAAGTTTTCTCTTTATATCTATTTTTAAGAAATGTTAGTTCTTTGGAGAGAAGAAAATGCATGCAGGTCAGAGGTTTGGTCTGTGTAAGGGACAAAAAGTGTTACAGAAGGAAAAAATAAAGGCAAAATCATATTTTCTACTCAAGATCTAACTGATAAGAATGCTGAAAATAATAACAGTAACAATGTACTTGTGAGTATAACTTATGTAAAGTGAAATCAATGAAAACAATGTTATAAAAATGGGAAGCAGACATTACAAAAAATGTTTCATAAACTCTCTGGACTACTCATGAAGCAGGGTAAAGATTTTGTCAATAAACACGAATTATTTATAAATGGACATTGCATAATCTGTGGAAGTCATTGAATGAAGTAAAAAAGCTAAATAATATTATAATATAAATATATAAATTATTATATATAATTATATATAAATATATAAATATATACATTAAATATTAATTTAAATATTTATATAATATATAGCTGTATCTTTCTCATCTTATTTCAAGAATTTTCTTTGTGATTTTTGCATTTTGAATACAATGAGATCAGATGTGGCTGCACCATAAAGGTTTGCATGTGTTGATCAACATTCATATTGCTTTGATTTTAATTCATGTATTATATAAATATTTAATGTAATATAATTTAAATATATAAATCATTATATATAATTACATGAATGTATAATGTAAACATATAAATATATAATTTAAATATAGAATATTTAAATATAATTAATAGGCTAAAGGAAGTATTGGCATTGTGTAAAGTGCTGAGTTAAAAATCAAATAAAATGAGAAATATGGGAGAAAAAAGAAGGAATAAGGGCAACTAATGGAAGACAATTACAAATATCTTTCCATTCGCCAGCATTATTGTTTTAAATGTGATAACCCACCTTCTATTACTTTACATGTGAATGGCATAAATATATCAATTAAATTACAGAGTCTATCAAAGCCCACATAAACAAACAAAATAAAGTTAACAATATTTGAAAAGTTAGATACTAATACTATATAATGTATACATATATAGAAATATGTGGTATTTCATAAATATATAAAATGTACATAGTATTATGCAACAGTATATAACTCCAATTTAACACTAAATTTTTAAAATGACTCAATATGGCCCAAATATATGTTGTCCATGAGAAAATAACTTTAAATTAAATACATGTATAGACTAACATTTAAGACTGCGAGTAATACATAGCATATTAACACTAATCAAAATGAATGTGGATTACCTATATCAAATTGAAGCAAGATAGACTTCAGAATGTAGAAATCACTGGGGACATACTGATAAAGAGGTTAATTCTTCAAGATAATAAAACAATTATAATGTGTATTTTCCTAAAGTAGATCATCAGATCCTCATACAATTCTAATAAGGCTGAATGTGACTTGTCAATTGCAAATACTGTTCATTTAAAAGGCTTCATTCATTAGCAGTGAAATACACATTTCCAAGTACATTGTAACATTTACCAAGATATCTGACATCTCTGTCTTTAAAACAGATGACAGTTTTGATCCCAATCATAATCCCTAACAAGGTATTTATTTTCAAATTTGTAGAAAAAGGCAAAAGACTAGCTAACAAAATATTAAAGAATAAAGATGGAGGGCTGACCCCAGCTGACTTCAGTTCTAACTATACAGGTACCATAACTATGCCAGTGTGGTATTAGTGAAACAAGGGATAAATAGCTTAATGAATCAGAATTGATTCCAGAAATAGATTTCACACAAAGACATCATTTTATCATTGACAAAAGATTGTTGACTTTAATAATATGCAGGGAACAAAATGGAGAACTTTGAGGAAGACCACTGAGAATAACTCGGATATATAGGAATCCTATTAAATTTTTCTGATAATCTTCCAGAGAAAGAAAATATATTTATAACTGGAAAGAAATGACTTACTTTCACTGAAGCAATATTTAAAAATCCAGCATAAAGAAGATATTTTGAAATTTATAAAATGCTTCTTTTATAAATTTATAAAATGCTTCTTTTATATTATTGATGGTATATATCCTTTCCACCCAATATGGAATATAGGGTGAACTGCATAGCTATTCTGTTATAGTAAACCCCATTTTTCTGATAGTCAAATTAGCTTGCCCTAAACATGCTTGTCCAGGAGCAAAGCATCTTATTTATAATTTGTGTACTTTCTTTCATAACTCATTGTGAAGTAACATCCTGCTTGTACAATTTTTTTTAGGGAAAGAAAAGATGGAGTGTCTTGACCCCAGAGTCTCTTACCCAAAGTTGATGAAGATATGAAATTGGCAAATCATAGACCACTGACACTGTTTGATATGTTGAAATTTACCATAAGCCCAGTAGTATGGAAAGAAATAGAATACATGATGCTGTCTAGACATGAAGACCGCTGTAAAATTTCTTATTGTCTTATGTTGTACAAGAAAATAAACCCACAGTGTTAAAGCTTCTATGACCTGTAAATTTATGAATATTTCAAGAAGTATGATAATCAAATTTGTGACATTTTCATGAGGAAAGAGAGATAACTTTTAAACTGCTAAATGCATTCTCTTGTGTCTTTTATATATCCTACTTGTTTCCTCATTTGATTTTAAGCCATAAGAAAAGTAGCATTGAAATTAGGAAAATATTTCACATTTACCAGTATTTGAAGAAGCATAAACATTTTGTGTGGCTGAGTCAGTTTTATTGCAAATGACAAGCCACTAGTATTTACAATTTTGACCCCAGTGCATTGATTAGTTATTTAGGTAATTTGATTATGAACTAAAAACCTACTATTTATACATTGCTACAGTGATTTTTTTAAGGATAAAGGACAAATGAAAAATATCTTTTTCCAGTGTGTTCTTGAAAGACATAAACTGTCAGTAAGTAAATTAAGCACAAAAATGCTATAAATTTTTGAGTGCTGACTTCAGATCCAGTTACATGACTGAATTTGGTTATTAAATCCAGAAGTTTTTAGGTGAAATTCTTGGTTCTTCTATATAAAGTATTATGTCATCCACAAATACTAATAATTTAACTTCTCTGTCTCCTATTTTTATTTCCTTTATTTTTTCTCTTGTTTAATTCTCTGGATAATGTTTTCAGAACTATATTGAATAGGAGTGGTGATAGTAGCTATTCTTTAATTGTTCCTGATTTCAGAGTGAAAAGTTTCAGTTTTTGACCATTTAGTATGATGTTGGCTGCTGGTTTGTCATAGATAGTTTTTATCAGATTGAGATAAAGATCATCTATTCAAATTTTCTGTAGGGCTTTTTAACATGAATGGGTGCTGGATTTTATCAAATGCTTTTGGTAGCTCTATTGAGATGATCATGTGTTTGAGTTTTTTCTTTCTTTTTCTTGATAAGATTGGCTAAGGGCTTATCCATCTTATTTATTCTTTCAAAGAACCAACTCTTTGATTCATTAATTCTTTGTATTGTTTTGTTAGTTTCAGTTGTGTTAATTACTGCTCTGATCTTCTTAATTTCCTCTCTTCTATGAGCTTTGGGCTTGACTTGCTCTTCTTTTTCTAGAAGCTTGAGGTGCAGCATTAGGTTGTTTATTTGTGTTCATTGTGTTTTTCTGATATGGTAATTCATGGTTCCCTCTTAGCACTGCTTTTATTGAATCCCACAAATTTTGATATGTTTTACCTGCATTTTCACTGAATTTTAGGTATTGTTTAATTTCTTCTTTAATTTCAACTGTAACCCATAGGTTGTTCAAGTGGTTGTTATTCAATTTCCATGTGCTTATGTAGGTTTTGCAGTGTCTACATTTATTGATTTGTATATGTTGAATCATTCCTGATCATGATGTATAATCTCCTTGAGGATTTTCTACATTCTGTCTGCCAATATCTTGAGGAATTTTTTGTCTATGTTTATTTGAGAATTTGGTCTATAGCTCTCTTTTTTCATCATATCCTTCTCTGGTTTTGGTGTCAGCATAATTTTTATTTCCAGAAATGCTTCTTGATGTGGCTTTGGCAATTTGTATCTCCTAGGAATCTGTCCATTTGTTCTGTATTTTCCATTTTATTTAATTGTAGGCTCTCAAAGAAGGTATTGATTCTCTGGATTTCTGCAGGATATATTGTAATTTCACAGTTAATTTTATGGATCAAATTTCTTTCTTTTTATGATAGTATTGATTAGTGGTTTGTCAAGTAATTATGATCTTCCACAGAGCCAACTCTTCAATTCATTGATTCTTTGTATTATTTTTGTGTTGTAAATTGCATTAATTTTTACTATGATGTTTCTAATTTCCACCCTTGCATGAGCTTTGGCCTTGAATTGTCCTTCTCTTTCTACAAGTTTGAAGCTCAACATTAAGTGGTTTATTAAAACTCTCTCAGTTTTACTGAAATGGGAATTCACCAGTATAAATTTCTCTCCTAGCACTTCTTTAATTGCATCCCATAAATTGTGGTATGTTTTATTAGCATTGTCATTTCACTGTAGAAACTGTCTGATTTCTTCTCTTACTTCCTCTGTGACCCACTGGATGTTCAGTAGGGTGTTATTTAATTTTCTTGTGTTTATTTGGTTTTTGTGGTTTCTTTTGCCATTGATTTTCAATTTTGTTGCATTATGGTTTTATAATATGCAGGGGTAATTTTTACTCCTTTACATTTCCTTACATTTTATGAGCTATTATGTGGTGTACCTTGGATAACATGCTTTGAGGAGCTGAGAAGAATGTATATTCTGATGTTGTGGGGTTAAACACACTGCAGACATCTAGTAAGTCCATTTGTTCACAGGTTTGGTTCAATTCTGATGTTTCTTTGTTGATTTCTAGACTAGTTGATCTGTCTATTTGTGACAGTGGAGTATTGAGATCCTGCATTACAATCGTGTTATTGTTTATTTGAATTTTCATGTCCTTTAATATTAGTTTTATATAGCACCAGTGTTTGGTGCATATATATTTATTGTTGTTATCTCTTCTCCTTGGAGTTTTCCCTTAACAAGCATAAAGTGACTTTCTTTGTCTCTCTTGATCAGTCTTCACTTGAAATTTACTTTACCTGCAAATAGAATAGCTGCTCTAGCTTTTTTATGGGTTTCTGTCACAGGAACTATTATTTTCCATCCTTGACTTTCAGTCTATGGATATCTTTTTTAGTTAAATGTGTTTCCTGTATGCAGCATATTGTTCAGTCTTGACTCTTGATTCATTCTGCCATCTGTTTCTTGAGAGACAAATTAAGGAAACCATACTTTTCACAATAGCATAAAAAATGAAATATTTGGGAATCAAATTAACAAGGAAGTAAAAGATCTTAACATTGACAACTGCAGTACTCAGAAGGAGGAGATCAAAGAGGATATCAGAAAATGGAAAGATATTCTTTACTCTTGAGTAGGAAGAACCAACTTGGTGAAAATGGCCATACTTCCAAAATTGTTGTACAGATTTCATGCAATCCCAATCAAAATGCTAATAGTGTACCTCACAGAATTAGAGAAAATCATTCTAAAATTCATTTGGAAGCAGAAGAGACCTACAATATCAAAATCAATTCTGGGCAACAAAGGCAAGGCTGGGGCAACAGCATTCCGAATTGAAATTATACTACAAAGCTACTGCACTAAAAACAACATGTTACTGAAAAAAAAATAACCAAAGATCAATTGAACAGATTAGAACATGCAGAAACAACTTGAAACACATACAGCCCCTGTACCATCAACAAAGGGGCCAAATGCCTTCACTGGAAGAAAGATAGCATCTTTAATAAATGGTGCTGGAAAAACTGGCTTGCTAGATACCAAAGACTAAAACTAGACCCATGTCTGTCATCATATTCCAAATTAAAATCAAGAGGTATTAAAAATCTAAATATTGAAGCAGAAACACTAAATCTGCTGAAAGAGAGAATACTTAAAACTCTTGATGACATAGGTGTAAACAAAGACTTTATGAATGATATGCCCATCACACAGCATATTTCCAAAGAATTAACAATTGGAATTCATCTTGTTAGAAAACTTTTGCATAGCAAAATACATCACTAACAGAGTGAAGAGACAACCCACACAGTGCAAAAATAATTTTGCCAGCTGTTCCTCAGACTAAAGAATAATATCTAGAATATATAAAGAACACAAAATAACCAACCCCCCAAATCTAAAGGTCCAATTCAAAAATAGGTATCTGAAATGTTTGCACACTTCTCAGATGAAGAAATATAAGTGGTAAATAGATATATAACAAAATGTTCCACATCACTGGTCATTTGAGAGATAAAATTCAAACAATGCTGAGATTCCAACTCACTTGAAAGAGAATGGCTATTATTGAGAAGTCAAACAATAACAAATGCTGGCATGGCTGTGGGAGAAAATGAACACTTCTCTATTGCTTATGGGAATGTAGACTGGTGCAACCACTATGGAAATCAGTGTAGAGACTCCTCAAAACACTAGGACTTTGAGATTGCATTTGATTATTCACTTTCTGGGTATCTTCCTGCAAGAATTAAAAGCATCACGCCACAGCAATTTATGAACACCCATGCTTATAGCAGTATAGTTTATAATAGCTAAATCTTGGAAACAGTCCAAATGTCCAACAGCCAAAGAATGGATAAAGAATTTGTGGGACTTTTTTTTGTTACAATGGACTACTACTTAGCCATAAGGCAGGATAAACTTGCAACATTTGTAGGTAAATGGATGCACTTGAGGCCAT
>RJWM01013015.1:32194-54805 GCA_004363535.1 Dasyprocta punctata | reverse complement strand
TGAGCAAAATTATATTCTTCATGGACAACCCAGACCACTGCTGTGTCTTTCTTGTATTTACTTTTTTTTCTATAATTTCTCTTCACAGCTCCTATAGTAAGTAGGAAATTTTCTTACAAAGACATCATATCCTACCCTCTAGAACCTTGCATAGCTTATAGGAATTAAAGTTGTATAGGAAATTAATTTTGTTACCTGACATTTAAATAAAGAGATTATTGTGGATCATTCTGTTATAGGCAACTGAGTTAGTGAGAACTATTATAGGCAGTCAGACAGGGCTAGGCCCTCAAAGGAACTGGTACAGAGGACCAGATATCTTGTGACCTTGGAAGAGATACACACCTCTTGCTGTGGGCCAGATCTCAAGACAGGAGGCAAAACAAATGCAACCACACCCTAAGTATAAGCATTAGGGATTAGGTATGGATCATCTTGACAAGCCAGGAATTACCATCCCAATCCCCTGATCTGTAAGAATACTCGCTTACCATGTGACTCGCTTCCCAATTTGTCCTTGATTTGGTCAATTTTACTTAAACAATTAATCTTATTGGTTGACTACAGTTCTGTCCCACCTCAAGCCCATCTGCCTTGCGAGTTCCCAATTTTCCCCATCAGGGTTTTACTCTATAAAAGTCACTAGAAAAGACAGAGTCTTTGGCAACCCACTCGGGACCCCTTCTGTCTCTCTCTCAGACAGAAGCTTTCTTTCTCTCAATAAATATTTCTGTTCTTAACTTCCATTGTTCCTAAAATTCATTCTGCGATTTTAGAGAACACAAACTTGCACCAGACATACAGTAGGTTGGGAGTTTCATTCTCCTATATCATTTGGAGGTCTTCCACCGAGATCATTCCCCTATATCATTTGGAGGTCTTCCACCAACATCGTTCCCCTATATCAATTCCAGTTATTACTTAAAAGTAGAAGAGAGCTGGAGAGTTTGGATGGTGGTGACTAGGGAAAACAGTTCCGCAGAAGTACAACCCTATTGTCTTTGAAGATGGAAGGGGGGATTCTTGACCATGAAGAATACATGTGGCCTCCAGATGGCAGAAAAGCAAGAAAACTGGTTTGCCCTAGAGCCTACAGAACACAGTCCTGCCAACACAGATTTCACTGTAGTTAAGACCTGTGGAGACTTCAGATTTCCAAAACCAAATAAATTAATGTCACGTTAAGCCATCAATTTTGTATTACAACAGCAACTGAAATTGAATACATCTCTATATGTAATTACCAAAATTCTACCAATCTTTCGTGGCTCATTTCAAATGTCACCATAATGCAAAGAATATTCTGCTCCCACAATAGCCCTCTTTGTGGACAACACTAGAAAAGATTCCTTGCTCCTCTGATCTCACAAATGCATCTGGGGGGATTAAAGGGGAAGTCTCTGTCTCAGTCATGTCCCAGGTGTATGACTATGAAGTCACTTAACCTTGCTGAGCCTTAGCTTCCTCGCTGGGGGGGGGGGGGCGGGCAGAGGGGCGGAAGGGGACGTTGTTGTGAGGATTAAATACAGGAAACAATAAACATTTCATAGAATTATGTCTACCACACATGAAGCACTCCATATACATAATCATCATTAATCTTATCCTTGCCTCTTTCTTTTTTTTAATTTAATTTTATTTTTATTTTAAAGATAGCAAAATCCAACAGGACATAACAGAACAAAGTCAATCAAAACAAAACAGCAGAACTGGTACGAACTTCGAAGAAAGATACTATGGAAACAATAGCTACTATAGTATATTTTGTTATCTTCAGAATAGCTGACCATTCCAACAGGTATTGTAGAATTGAACCAAAAGCAAAACAGAATAAAACCAATAAAAACAGAATATAAAATAAAGCAAAACAAAAAAAATAATAATAATCATAGTAAAGCAAAAAAAATGAGAACCATATTGGGCATCGAAGACAAGACAGAAGAGAATCCCCCATATTTGCTACATTGTCTACTGTCATTTTCCAAAGAGATGCTCAGGTTGCCGCCCCCAGGCCTGCAAAATCAAGGAAACAATACTAGTATTTAGTTGCTTAATGTTCCTCAGTTGTTATCAATTTAGCCAGGCCTCCGAACCAGCAGGTTGCTGGTGGGGGGCGGGGGTGTCCTTGATTCTAAGCCCGCGTGGAGTCTGCCCCAGTCGCACAGTCCCCCAGGAGGCAGATTAGTTGTCCTCTGGTGGGAGCTGCTCGGGCCCAGCAGGGTGGGTCAAGGGGCCCATTCTCATTCTCTTCCAGGAGTCCACGCCGGTCGCACAGTCCCCCGGAAGGCAGATTAGTTGTCCTCTGGTCAGAGCCGCTCGGGCCCAATGGGGTGGGTCCTCAAGGGGCTCATTCTCATTCTCTTCCAGGAGTCTGCCCCAGTCACACAGTCCCCCACAAGGCAGATTAGTTGTCCTCTGGTTGGAGCTGCTTGGGCCCAGCCCCTTGCCTCTTTCACAAAGCCATGTCCACACAGCTATCTTATCATCTTAGTAAACACTGATTCATGCTTATTTCCCTTACAGAGGAGCCTCTGCCTCACGAATGAGAATCTGAAAACAACAGCTGTATTGGACAAATGGCTGCTTTCTCAAAAAGCTCACCTCAAAAACCAAGAAGAGCATGATACACTACACCGAAGAGCCACTTGCACTAAAATTTATGTAGTCAATACAGCAAACATAGAGATGAATCACTACACATAAAATTAAGGGAGTATATAAAGAGAAAGGATATTATTTTAGGATTAAAAAGTACCCTTCTTCCTATTTTCTATATGTTCTTTTATATTAATAATAAAATATTACTAGCAATGCTATTATACACACTGTGATCAAATAAGTAGTCCTCCAACCTCATTTAAAACACAGCATGACTTGAAAATTTCAACTTCTTTCTTAGTTAAAATAACAAATATATTCCACTGTGGAAATCAGTGTGGAGATTCCACAAAAATCTAGGATTAGAGGTCCCATTCAACCCAGCTATTTCCCTTCTGAGTATCTTCCCAGAAGAATTGAAAACATCATGCCACAGCAAGATATGTGCACCCATGTTTATAGCAGCATAATTTGTAATAGCTAAATCTTAGAAACAACCCAAATGCTCATCAGCAATGGATAAAAAATATGCAGGATTTTTATACAATGGAGTACTATTCAGCTATAAAGAAGGATAAACTTGAGGTTTTCATAGGTAAATGGATGCAACTTGAGACCATACTCATAAGTAAAATAAACACACATGTACAAATATTGTATTGTCTCCCTAGTGTAAAAAAAACTGAAAGTAATAAGATCCAAAATGTACAATACATATTGTGAAAATGAAAGGGAAAGAAAGTGCTCAAAAGGAAAGAACTGGGATAGGGTAAAGGAAAAAAGGAAGAAGGGAAAAGACTGTATGTATATTGGTATACATATATATGTGTGTATGTATATATATACACAAGATAGATAACTATACTACTAATCTCTGTTAGTTCATCAAAAAGAATAGTTTGTGCTCTGCTTGATTGATTACTTTTTTCATGCCTAAATCTTGTAATCTGAACTACTTCTAAGATAACAATATTCAATACATTAACTGGTGTTAATTCCCTACTTTTTTTGAAATTCTGTATCATTTCTATATTTTGTTTTTAAAATTAAAAAAATAGTAACAACTCTGCAAAGATTAACAGTGACTTTGAAACCTTACTAGTATAGAATATATAATAAAACTTTCTCAAAGCAGGACCTTCTTCATAAATGAAAAATTTAGATGCCGTTTATATCTCCATACTCAATTTGAAAGCAATAAAATATTGAAAAGTAGCAGGGTTTGGTTAAAGATAATTTTCTTTTCAAAAACTGATTACAGATCTAATCATTTTTTAAATATTTAAAAGTAAGTGAAAGACAGCAACAAGCTCCACTAACCTTTTTTTAACATAAAAGGAAAAAGAAAACCAAGCTAAGATGTTACTGATTGATACTGGAACAAACACCCATGAGGATGCTTTCCTCTCAGACCAATTGATAAAGTTGCAACTGATTCAGGAAACTGACACACAGACACAGATGGTTGGAAACTTGTGTCTTAATTATAGACAATACACAATGAATTCCCTCAATAACAAAACTGCATTTGCTTACTGATTTATGAAGCATCAACTCTATAACGTGATGGACATAAGAAGATGTCAGAATAACAGCAAATATCCAGTAAGCTTTAAATAGTTTATTGTACAGCCTTATTTGAAGAAATACTAAATCAACAAGAAAGGAAATTCAGTACACATGAAAATTTCTTAATTAATTCTATCTTGAATGGTAACCCAAAGTATATTTTAAACATTTACAAAGCAAATTTTTAAGTAATTTTTAACATGTAACAACAAAAATGTCAAAGGCCTAAAATAAAACATTATTCAACGAATATTTACTTTGTATTAAACACTGAACTTACAGATAGCATTGTAAGAAATAAAACATTTTTGGCACCCAAGGACCTAGCAATCTACTGGAAGCTATAAATGATACAGGCTGAAGAGTATTACAGTTAGCTAACTAGGGAAGTCTGTGGATGTGAAAAGCAGAGAGAACCGCCTTTAGACAGGCGGTGGAGGAAAGGAACAAGAAAGACGCATATAGCTGAATACAGAAGGATCGCAGCAGTGAAGGTGACAAGGAGGCAAGACAGGGCTGCCCCTCAGCATGCACAGAAGCCAGCTCAAGACCTAAGACCCCAGTCTGAGAACTGCACGCAGGTTGTGAGGTGGGTAGAGGCAAAATGAAGAAGTACAAATGGGATAGAAAATATTACAACAGACACACGACAGGTCCAAACTATCTCCAAAGTCACCTTAAAGAGATCAGATGAATCCTGATCTAAGAAAGTTTGACAGACCCTGACAGTAACATATTCAAAAGAATGTATTTAGACAAAGGGCGATGACTCATCCTGCACATACAAAAAACTAAAAAGGCACTATCAGAAACATTTTGACTTTACCCTTTTCTAGACACTGTTCAGCAAACTCCAATAATTACTGCCCGGTTGGCAAGGCCACCTGTATTACAAAAAGAATTTAGTATAACCCTACTATACTTTTAAATCATATAACTCACTGATTCAATAAATAAATATTTATTAAATCCCTGTGCACATTCTTGTGTGCATTAGGTGTACAGTACTAAATAAAACTTTCAAAAGTCCCTGCCCTCACAGAGCACACATGCCAGTGAAGGAGCCTCTTAAAATATAAATGAATATATATGGATTTTAAATGATGATAAATAGCACAGAGGAAAATGAGGCAAAAACAGAAGAGTGGGAATATATGAGGGACACTACAATTTTAAATAGGAAAATTCCAGTTAAAAAAAAAAAAAAACAGCACTGGGTATGGTGGTGCAGGCCTGTAATCCCAGACAGACAGGAGGCTGAAGCAAGAAGACCACAAGTTCAAGCCCAGCCTAGGCAATCTAGTAAGACCCTGCTCCGATACAAAATGTTTTAAATGGGCTGGAGATGAAACTCAGTGTTAGAATGAACTCACATGCCTTAGCTTTATTCCTCAGCACCACAAAAAAAAGTATAGTTTTACCTTGGGTAAGGGAAAGGATAAGAATAACAAAAGGAAGAACAAACAGCTGTGCTTATCATTCACTGTCTCAAGCTACAGAGGGAGTACATCAGGTACCTGTCAAAATACAACTACATCCTGTACACTGCCACTGTAACTCTGATGAGTCTCTAATTTCTGATGAATTCAGGTTTCTAAAGCTTCAACTCTGAAGAGCAGAGGTTAGTCCTAAACAAATTTGCAGCAACAACTGAATACTGCTCCATAGGCCTTTTAGTGAAAAGAAGTTCATTTCTTCAACTTCCTTCAGACTTGGCAGTCTTACGAAAGGATGAACCAGAGAACAGATGACAATGCCAAGGAGCTGCACAAGTGCTGGGAGAAGGCAGACCTTGGCTAGAGAAAGAGCCAGGTGTGGGCCAAGGAAAGCTGAGCTCACCTGTTCTCCAGAAGAAATAGCTGAAGAAAGAAAAGGGCAAAAGAACAACACCCAAGGAGCAGGAAGGAAAATCAAGGAGAGCACGAGCAGATAGCTTAAAGTGTGGGAAGTGGAAGGCCCTTCTATGAGTGAGCAGGTATCTCTGTGCTTTAAAGAACAGAAGCTTTTGATCTTAAGTTTTCAGAAAAAGTAACTTTTTCACCTGCAGTCATAATTTAAAGGAACCAATTTGGATAAATGCCAAAAAAAGCATGAACAAATAAAATTATTATCAACAAGTACTTAGACCACAGTATGAAAATTAAGTGTGTGTAATAGTCATGAGGCTTCAGCTCAAAGTTTCTAAGCGTAACATTGTAAAATATGCATTTCAGAAAGAAATTAAGACGTGTTATGTACATTAAACCTACACTGCACAAGGAATGTAAACATATGTACTACACACATGTACTAATAAACTAAAATAAAAAACAAATTTAAAAAACATGTATTTCAGGTAGTTCATAATCAAAACATGGTCAATATTATGGGCAACATTTATAATAAACTCACTGAAAAAGTAGCCAAAGATGATGAATCATTAACCATCCCACAGATTGCTCTTGTTTAAAAAAGATTTTAGCCAAGGCATAGCAGGTAAATGAAATCCATGTTTATTATAAAAAATGAGAAGAATAACGTCAGTCAAAGTTACTAAATCCTGCCGCAAATATAATTTGTGACAGGAAACATTTTGAAAAAGCTATATTCAAACAGCTTTCGTGCTTTTTTGTGACTTTTCTTTCCCAAGAAAAAACATTCCACTACTTTTAGATGTCACATGTTCAGGAAAAAACTGAATTTATGGAGGATACTGAATATTTTATGAGCAAGTATGACAGAAACTTACCCAGTATTGATGGAAATGATTTCAATCAGTGGATTTTTCCTAATCTTTGGCAAATCCAATCGAGCTCCCCCCAGCCGCTTTCCGTTATCCTTCTTCTGACCCAGCAGTCTCACAGAGTGACCTTCAACAAAACACATAAATATGCATCAGTGCAAGGCACACAACTCTGCTTTAATTCACTGCTTTCAACAAACATGTTAATGCTTGCATTTAACTTTTCTTTTAATGGAGGGAAAAAACAACCTGGAGGAAAGGTGATCATTTGAATCCCAGAAATATTGTCAGACAGAAAAATAGCCGTATTCGAAGCCTGCAGTTAAAAATGCTGTCTTTGCACATTTATACTGCATATCTGAGAAAGAGAAGTGTCCTCACAATATCATCCCACAAAGTATGAAAGCTCCCTAGCACTCACCAGACACATGCTTTCCACAGGAAGAGTTTCACTTGGGCACCATAGTTTGCCTGCCACTAAATGGAGACAAAATTAAAAAGAAAAAAAAAAAAAAAGCAAAGATATGCTCAAAGCAAACAGCAAGTCAAAGAAGTAAAGAAGTAAAGAAACAAAGAGTCAAGATAAAATTGCACTCTGAGGCTAGATGGGGCGGAGGGAACTAGAGATTGAACCCAGAGCCATCTCACTAAGTTACACATCTCTAGCCCTTTCTAAACATTTTTTGCTTTGAAACAGAATTTTGCTAAGTTGCTACATTGCCCAGGTTAGCATCAAACTTGTGATCCTTCTGCCTCAGCCTCCCAGAGCGCTAGACTTACAGGCATAGGGTTGGACATTTAAAATAAATAAATAAATAAACCTTTGTTTATTTGTACAAAATGACACAGAAGGAAATCCAGTCACTTCTAAGAGCCATTAAAATCAGTAATTTAAGGGTCAGGAGTTTGGCTGAGTGGCTTACGTGCCTCCCTGGCAGGCGCAAGGTTGTGAATTCAATCCCCGGTACCGAGAAAAAAAAAAAAGAAATGAAAATCAGTAATTTAAAAAAATTTTTGAACTATGGAGCTAGAGTATAGCTCAGTGGTAGAGTGCCAGCTTAGCATGCAGGAGGCCCTGGATTCAATTCCCAGAATGCCCCCTCACAACAATAACAAAAATTTTGAAATAATGTTACACTTATAGGAAAAATGAAAAGTTGTACAAAGAATTCTCAATGATTTTTAAATGAATTCGTACTATTTGGCAGTCATCACAGTAACCCAAATTTAAAGCATTTCAATCACTCCTCAAAATCCCCTCAAGTTTTAGTCCTTCTCTGGCCCCATACCAAACATAGTACATTTTCTTGATCCACTGATCAGATGATGGATATTTGGATTATTTCCAATTAATACCTACCATAACAACACTTCTGAGAACATTTGCATACAAGTCTTTGTACGGACGTAGGTTTTCGTTTTCTTTTCTTTTTGGATACAGTCTTGGGAGCAAATTATTAGTTAACAACTAATCTACATTTAAGAAATATAGAAACAGATGTTCACAAAGTGATAGTACAATTTTATATTCCAGCCTTTACCAGATATGTGATTTATAAATACTTTGTCTCCATTATGGTATATATTTTTGCTTTCATGATGGTACATTTTGAAAAATAAATGCTTTTTAATTTAATAAAGTTAAATTTATCAACTTTATCTTTTATGACTTTTGGTGTTACATTTAGGACCTCGTTGCCAAAGATTTTTTCCATTTTCTTCTAGGTGTCTTATTATTTTAGCGCTTACATTTAGGTCTAGGATCTACTTCTTCATGTTTCTGCAAAGTAAGGGTCTCAGTTCTTGTTTTTTTAGAGATACTGTCTCAATTCCACTTCTTTTCCTTTTTCCTATTTTCTGCTTCTGCTGTCACACTAATACAGAAATACAGTTCTCTAATACTTTAAAAAATGAAAAATACGATTATAGAGTACTTTATATCTGCTCATATGATACCATTTCCAGCAATTTCCACTGTTTCTTGAAATTCCAGTTATCTTTTGGTACCACTTTCTGCGTGCGAAACCTTTTTTTTAGTAATTCTTACAAAGCAATTCATTTAGCAACAAATTCTTCACCTGAGATTGCTTTTACTTTGCTTCATTTGTAAAAGATGAATGCAGAATTATTAGTTGCCAGTTTTTTCCTTTGATCATTCACTATGTCATATGCCTATGACCTTGTACAGCTCCTGATAAGATAACCAGTAACATTATTGTTTCTCCAGATAGAGTTAGTCATTTCTTCTCAGGTGCTTCCAAAATCTTCACTTTGCCTTTCAATTGTCTGATTATAATGTGTCTACTAGGGATCTTTGTAAATAACCTACACTGATAACTTGGCTTTTTGGGTACATGAACCTCCCCATCAAGTCTATGACACTTCAACTAGCATTTTAAAATTTTGGGCATGTAGATGCGTGCATTTTTCTCTTCTCCTCATCTGCAATTACCATGACTCATTTGCCAGTGTGCTAGATATTATCCCACTGGTCCCTGAGGCAATTTCAGGCAGGGCTCTCCAAAGAGCCAGAATTGGTAGAATACATACAGATATGAAAAACAGGTGAATTGTCTCACTTGATTTGGAAGCCAAGAAGTCCCCAGCAGGCCATCTATAACCAGGTATATTCAAAGTGCTGTCACAACCCTTTACTTAGTTCTTTGAAGTACTTGTCTTCTAAATCAACTGCTTTTGGTCACTAAAGGACAATCAGTATTGACTGATTTTTTTCTCATGAATATGGTTACACTTTGTTTCTTTGCATATATTATAATAGGGTGTTGAATACTGGGCATTTTAGATAATACAGTACTTATGATACAAATTTCCCTCAAAAGTGACTGTAATTTTTGTGTAATAAGGTAGTAGACTAAATCTATGAGGCCTGTCCTCTCCACAATGAATGGTTGTTGATTTTCCTGCTTAATACTTTTCCAGGCATGGGTACCTATGAGATGACTCTGTACAGACAAAATTTTTGTTAAGTCAAAGACTGATTACATGTTTGCTCAAAAACACTGAGTCAGTAAGATTCCTACTATCTGCTGATGGATCTGTGTATGAGCCAGGAAGAGCATTCAAAGTCAGGACCATTTTCAAGTCAGCCCAACTTTCACTCTCTCTCCTAATCCCCCACTGGATCCACTCTGATCTGTTCCAGATGTGCATGCAGGCTCCCTAGGAAGTAAGTGCAGGTCTGGGCCTGCTCCCCTTCCTGCTAGGCAGGGGCACAACCTCCAGTCAACTCAAGGTATGTGGCAAGCTTTTCAATCTTCCTATCAGTGTCTTATCTCCCCGAATTCACCGGGAAATAAATCCCTAACTAGTGCACCTACTCACTGCTTGTACCAAACAGGTCACCAAGAACTACAACGGAAATGTCTTCTCTTTCCCCTGACATCAAAATCTTCACACTGACAGTTCCCTCTATCAACTAAGCCATCTCAGTATCAACAAAAGAGCTACTGATTTTCATAGCCTGCCTCAGCCTGGCTGAACAATCTTGCTCACAGAGTTAAGGAGAGAAATGGGAGCAGCCTTGCCAGAAACACCATAGATTCTCACTGTTCTTAACCAAAGTACAGTTATCTTCATGAATAAATACTTCTCAATTAGTTGAATGCTTTTAGTCCATTTCCAACATAACGCATAATGTGCTTTTGACAATTTGTCCAGCTTTATCATCACTTTTGGGGGGGATGATTTGTTGACTTTCTAAGGCAGTCAAGCCAAAGGCAAAAATCAACTATAGGTTTTAAAACAATCATTTAAAATAAATTCAAGTGCATAATTAGTACAGATATAAGATTCTAACCAATTATATACATGTTTCACCTACCCCCATTTCAGAAAGATAAACTGCTTAAACATCTCCTGAACAGACAGCTTTCCATGACCAGAAGTAATAAAACCATCAGTCATAGCCTTTGGGCACTGATCACTTTAATAAGAAATGATAAGTACTTCATTCATTCTGAAGTTTTTTGCTCTAACACAGAAACATATTTAGAGTCATGCAAGTGTTTGACAAACCAAATTCCACAGATTTTCAAGATAAGAGGAACTCTTCAATCAAACATCCAGTTAATGAAAAGGTGAGCAAGATTGAAAAGATAACCTAATAGTTCTCTGAGAGATGCCAGAAGTTCAATAATGACATGTTATTTTCATACTAGCATGAGACAAATTTCATTATATCATGCTGAGATTCCAGTAATATGCAGCCTGCACTAATAACATTTGATAAATTATTCATCTTCACTATCTACATGCAAATAAAGGAATATATCCCTGCTTGATGATATAATGAGTTATTTTCCAATCTAATGACTCATTAAAGTGTAGCAGACCTAACAAAAATCCTCTTTTCTTTTAATTGAAAGATACAGCACACTGAAGACAAAGTAGGAAATAACATAAAAGCCACTTGTTATATCTGGCCAAATATGAGAATGAAGTCTACCCATACAAGAGTTATTTTTTTTTAAATGAGACTAGTAAAAGAAAACTTTTGTGATATACCGCCTCTCAAAAATTCTGTCTCAAAAGAAACTGCTGCTTCAAATTAGTTTCTTAAATCCACAGACCATATTAAAAGAATACATATTGTGACTCCCTGCCTATTTTTATGTGAAGTTATCAATACTGTTGCCTTTAAAACAAATTGAAATCCAATAGAATAAAGAAAGCTGAAGGATGCTCCTTAAAGATGGTACCTCTCTAAAAGGAAAGGGGGAAGAAACAAGAGCAAAGAAGGAGAAGAAGGTGCTGAGTCCTAAAAGATAAAAGGGAAATTTCTGGAGCACAGTCATGCTGAAAATGACCATACTATACTACAAAGGGAGCATGAGGCAAAGACTCCAATCACACCTTCCTTCTTTGATCATTCACCTTTTAGCCACTGATGCCTAGCACAGTTATGGAAAGATGGGAATAGTGATTTATGTGTGAATTTTCTCACCATTCCAGCTGGAGTGAAGGAAAACAACAAGAAGAAAGACATTAGGATAACAGAACTGACAAGAACAGGGGAGTGGAAGTATCAGTTTATATAACATTTCACATGCATGTAATAAGAAATTAAGGGAGGCAATAATGATAGGAGCAGATGGCAGGAAGAGCGCTCAGTGTGATAAGATCAACTGATGATAATATGAGACCACCAAGGAGATGGCAAGAAAGATGCAAAATGATTAAAATGGAGATAGGTAATTTCAATATAAGATGAAAAGGAAAAGACTGCCTGATATGTAGAATAAATGGGACACACTCAAACTTTATGTTTCTAAGATCTTTTATCTTTTCCATTTTAAATGTAAATTCACATTTCCACTCCTTGAAATAATGGTCAAATGTAGCTCAGTGGTTTTATTAACCATCCTTAGTAAACATCTCTCTAAGTTGTTACTTATAAGTGTCATATAAAATTCAACCTTGTTAAAACTAAACTCAATTTTAAGCCTCAAAAGCTTTCAGCAGTTATTTATATATGTGGCTACAAAACTCTAGTTCTATGCTGATTTTTACATTTGATCAAATCCACTAAAGCATGTGACTAGACCATTTGATCAGCCAAAATTATTTTTCACTGCTTTGCACACATTCCTGAATTCCTAATACTGAAAAATAAAACACTGCATAGTATTTGTGCAACAATTGCTATGCTACTTGAATCAACATTCAATGTTATCTGTGGATCTTCAGAAGGAGAAATATTTTCTGAATCCCACAGTGCTAGCGGCAGTGAACATTATTAGAGCAGAAAGAAAACATCTCATCATCTATCATAGGAAGCCCAACCTAGAATCCTTATCAAGAAGCCCATTATAATGGTCATTCACAAACAGAAAAGATCCAACCCCTGGGACACAAGCAGGTATATTAATCAAATGACAGAATTGTAACTACCTATAAAACATGTATTAAACTAATTAAGTTCTTATACACAAACATACTTCCCTGGTTCTCATAGGCTAATGTAGGTAGATGTTAGCTTTAGTATAACATTACATATTATAGAAACAACAATGATCTGGCAGCTTAGACTTCCATTGTTTATTCCCTATCCCCCTTTAATTTTTTTTTCTTCTAAAAGTCTATAAAACTACCAGACTTTCCTTCAACACTTTACTCAACCCACCTAACTTTAAGTCATTCAGAGCTTCCTTAACATGTGACCACCCACCTCGCCACCAAAGAGGGTTCATGTCAAGCTTTCCTGATCATCTGCTGACTGTGCTCTCACTTCACATAGATTTGGTCCTAGTAGGTACACACTGAGAGTCATGTCTGAATCCTAAGTTCAGAGTCGGTCTGCTGGAAAACTTCCTAGCAAAACAATCCAACACAATTCTGGGGGCAGAGGGCAGGAAAAGACTGGCAGAAAATTGAAATGAAATAAAGAGGAAAAGCACCACAGACATACATTACTACTTGAGTAAATTTGATTACAGCAATTAGAATATTGTTTGAGAATGCTCAATTTAGTCTGTTTTTCTACAAAACAGAGTTACCACTTGATGTATACTTAATAGTCACTATTAACTACTGTTACGAAGAAAAGCAAAACTGTAGTCAAAAGTTTTTCTCACTCTAAATCAATTCAATATAATTCCTCAAATAAAGCACTTAGCGAAAAAAATTCTGATATCCACTCAAAAGTGTGACCCTTCCTTGAAATATTTTCATCTTAAAGAAAGAAAATTCTCCTTCAATGGAAGCAGCAGCTTTGTCATAAGTCTCTCTCTCTTTTTTTTTTTTTTTTTTTGTGGCACCAGGGATTGAACTCACAACCTCATGCCTACCAGGCAGGTACTTAAGCCATTGAGCCAAACTCCCGGCCCCAGTTTTTTGAGACAGGGTCACACTATATAGTTCAGGCTGGACTTGCACTCACATTGTAGCCCAAGCCAGCCTTGAACTCACAACATTCCTCCTACCTCAGCCTCCAGAGTGCTGGGATTAAAGACGTGCACCACCACACCCAGCTTGTCATAAGTCTTGATTGGAAAATTTCACCTTTTCTTAGAACTCAAACACACCAGATCTTTGATTTAAACTCCCATTCTTAGCAACTAAGATAAAGCCATTTTTTCCCTTTCAGCAGGTAGGAAGAATTAAATGTTAACTAGAAAATGGTACCTAGTACAGACACTAAAATAAGAGAAGGATGGTAAGAATCAATTGCCCAAAAACAGAGAATTCAAAGGAAATCAATGTAAGTGAAGTGAGCCCACTGAGGCACTGCTATTGCCTTGGAATGTTTCAGAGCTTAACAAAATACAAACAACTCAACACCATATCTGGTAGGCAGGTGAATTATGAGGTAAAGATCAATAGTGCTCAGTTTATATCCCTATAAACATGAGGATTATATATTATCAAAACTCCTGTTAAACACAAATAAGAAAAACTGTATTTTCATATTAATTATGTAAAATTTTTGTGTGACAAAAACTACTGAAGAGAACAAGGAAAAAATCTGTGGGAATGGAAGGTTCTTGAGTTATTTTCTACTACATATGCACAATACTGCTGGTATAACTAATAATATATACTTCAAGTTATATTAACAATGGGTAGATAAACAAACGATTCACATAAGCAAAATGTTGTCTTATTAGTGGAGATGCCTTCTGGAGGCAAATTACTTGAAGTGTTTAATTTTATCTCTTAATGGTATCTTTTACAAGTAGATAAGTTTTGTGATAGAGTTTTTCACAATCTATATCATACATCAAAACATTTACAAATCAAAGCAGTTCCACATCAGTAACTCAACCATTAATACAATTCCTCAGATCACTGGGGGACATAACATGATAGACTTCTCTGAATTCTAAATTTGTTAAGTATTTCCCAAGCTGTGGTACTTCCACCAATAAAGCTATGAAAGGTCCTACATCAGTATGTAAAGCACCCATAGCAGCAACACAAAATACCACCATTTCTCATGCTCCAAGCTATATTCCCAACGTTACTGCACCCAACAATGAAGCAAAGATAATAACCTTTACAATAACTGGCATTTAAGTTCCCAGAAATTGAGGACACTAAGACATAAGACACCAGGAGCTTGTAAGTCACATTTAAAATTGAAGCTCAGATTCCCACTCTGAATCACAAATGAGTATTTCAAGTAAAGCCATGGTCACGACTTGAGACCATACTCATAAGTGAGATGAATCAAACCCACATGTGTAAATACCGTATTGTCTCCCTAGTGTAAGAAACGGAAAAAGTATATATGATCCAAAATCTATAATAAATACTAGGTAAGGGTAAAAAACAGCTCAAAGAGCAAAAGTAATTGGGAAGGGAAAAGGGGGAAAGAGGGAAGAGAAAAGGAAAAGATATAAATCTGTATATACGTATATGTAAGATAACTAAAACAACACACTGCTAAATGTATTTGTTATTGATAAAGAACAATTAATACTGATATGATTAGATCAATTTTACATGTCTATATCTATTAATGTAAACAACCATTTTGAAGATAACAATATGCAATGTTGCAACCATTGTTAAGTTTCTATCCTGTTTTGTAAACCTGTAATGTTACTGTTGTGTATTTACTCTAGTCGTTTGTCTCTTTTGCTTTTTGTCTTTGTTATATATGTCTTTTTTTCTCTCTTAAATTAAAAAAGAAAAAAAAAAGTAAAGCCGCCACCAAATGTAAGAGGAAAGGCAGGAAGCACAGAAAGTTTGAGAGCAGTCCTATCTATATAACTTTAAAAGGGCTAGACAGTCCTTGTTCACCTCCAATCAAGAGTTGAACACATTTGTACTGAAAGCCACAGAAAGCCAATCTGAATGGCAGTGGGCATCTGGAGCGCACAAGGCTGTGAACTCACACTTAGTATTTGACCCTTTGAGGTGTTTTCATTGCTCTTTACAGAAATAGTGAAGCAATGTAAGAAAAATAAAAAGGCTGTATATTTTATACTGCAACAAAGCACACTGATGAACATGCATAAAACAAAAGTTCAGTAATACTAAACATGTGATTCAAAAATCCATGCATGAAATATTTTTGCTATTGTTGTGTTGCTTACAGTGCTGGATACTGAACCCAAACCTTCCCACTGAGCTACACCCACACACACCTTTTTTTAATTTTTATTTTGCAATAGGGTCTTACCATGTCACTATGGTCATGCTCAGACTGGGTTCAAACATGTAATCTTCCTTCCTCAGTTTCTCAGATTGCTGGGATTAAAAGAACTGCTCAAATTACTAGGATTATGTGCCACCACAGCCAGCATTTATCGAAATATTTTATCAATACTTAAATACAAAATAAACACTACCAAAAAAACACCCTCTCCATTCTATTCTAAGCTGCCACAACGACTTTTGTCCTATGGAGACTTAAGATTTCAAGGAAATCAGACTTCATTTGTAAACAAGTAACAGGAGCACAGTGTCAGAGATGGTCTGGCGAGGATTTCCATGGGAAAGGGAGAAAGTAGGAAAGGCTTCAAGAAGAGGCAACACTGTAGTCTGGGCGTTGAGCAGGAGAAATACAATTTATATACACTATTACATATGTTTCACAGTACACTGTACTAAAATTCCTGCTTGTTGCTAATTTTCCACTTCTTAAAACCAATCAAGATAAAGGCCTACTGCTAAAACCAGATTTCATTGAAAAGATTAAGACTTAGCATAAAGGAACCCCAAACTTCAAAAATCAAAATGTTATGGGCATGAGATTCTTAGCTTGAGTGGATTCATCCAACACTTTTCTAAATTCTTAAGAACTGTTCTGCCCTGCCTACCACCACTAACTGCCGACTCCTAGCCAGCTCTACACCTTGGTTCCCCTCAGTACAGGGTGGCAGAGATGACCTGACTGAGGACGAGGCCAACATCCCAGGGGAGAGTTTCACTCCAGAACTGCATACTACCCTACCACAGAGAATGGGTGAGAGAAAACCAGGGGAGGCAGGCACAGAAAGGGTGAAGGGTAGAATCTATCACATACTTTGTAGCAGATAAATAATATTGCTGCTGGTCAGTATGTGAGTGGCTGGAGGTGAAACTGATAATTTGCCTGATAAAATTATAAAGTCACAGAAATACACAAAAAACGTAACAGGCTGGTTTCTCTAACAGAGAACCCTTGCCAGCCAGTATTCTAAATCAAGGTATAGAAAAAAATGATAGGAGAAATCAAGCCAAAGTGCTGTGGTAGAAATTTACCTTTTGGACCATAAAGAAATTTGTCAACTGTTACTATTTTAAATATCATGAATTGGAAAATGCTCCCTAACACAGGTATGAAAATAAAAAGTTCATCCTAGGGAATAATATACATAGAAGACAAATAAGTTGGAATTTTTTTTCTAATTTATGGGAACTGAAGGAGGAACCAGAAAGGAAAGAGAGTAGCAAAGGAGATAAATGGACTGCGCTTAAAAGAGGGGCAAAATGCAACAGTTACCAAACTATAACAATATTTTAACATGGTCCCTAAGCTTAAACTAAACTGGCTTATTGAAAAAAAATAAACAACTGACAGTAATAGATTTTTGGCTCCTTTAATTAATAAAAGACAAAACATCAACTATTTACTTAAACCAGACAGAATATAAGAGTACCCCTAATACGTGAAACCAATACACAATCTTTCTTTCACTGTATTTGGACTCTAGCAGCTATTATCACAGATTACACATAATGGCAGGATGCATAAAAGTATTCTTTCAAAGCATATATTGAAAACCAATAACAATTATTCTATTAAAAAAGAGTATGTGTTTTTGCACTATCCCATAGGAAGCCAAATAAAATCACTTACTCATTGTTTGTAAAACATACTGAAGTAAATCTGCCCTGCACTCTGTAAGGTGGTTTACTCAGTTATCAACAATGATGTACCATATGCAAAGTACAAAACCTGACAGTGAAGATTAATAGCAACGTCTTAAATAAGAGCTGCTTGGTAAAATATCCTGGGATGTAGGTCAAACTAATCCAAGATGCCATCAATTACTGGGAAGTTAGCAGAAACAGAAAATCAATTAAACTTGTAGATTATACCATATTGGGAAAATTCTGAATTATTCCCACTTGAGGCATTTCAAATTAGAAGGAATGAAACGGCAGCAAACATATTACTAACAGTAGGATCTCTTTCAATAGAAGCTGACTGGGGGAAAAGATATGATTTAATGACAAAAATATTTTTTGAACTCTAACAGGCAATAATGTTTATTTGCAATCACTTGGTATGCTAGATTATCACTTTAAAAATGAGAATATTTTTATTTTGTTTTTGTGGTTTAAAGGACTTTACATTCATTTATATTGCAAGAAACACAGATTTATATTCTTTTGAGATCGCGCATACAAACAGAAAATGCTTGTAATGGTCACAGAAGCCAAATTTAAGGGGCAATATTTTTTTAAAAAATGAATGTAATCATTTAGACACTACAGTTCTTTCCTTCAATTCAGTTCCATATCTTGTTGAATTATCAAAATGACAAAGACAACCATAAATTCATTGTAATCTGGTATCTCCTAAAGAAAAAATATAAATGGAAGAAATTTCAGAATTTTACTGAAAAAAATTATTCATTCCAAATAATTTGGAATTTTCTATTCTGATACAATCAAAACAGTTAAAAAGAAAACCACACTGTCTGGTTTTGTGTTAATTACAGAAGATTTAAATGTTTGTCAGGAAGAATTAAGTAGAGAGTCCAACAAGGACCAAATATGGACACAAGACAGCTACAGAAAAATCCTCAGGCCAGGCCATTTCCCACCTGGCACTCTGGGCAGAGCTTTGGCTTCTCCAAGGTTAACTTCTCATAGGTTAGGGTAACAGCAAAGCAGATGCTTTCTCTGCATAACTTAAGAGGTATCTATAAATCAACGTATTTACTAAACACTGAACAAGTCAGAAAAATGAACAACAGACAATGCAATATGCCTCCACTGGTAACAATGAAGAGCTGTCTCTACCTCAAGCCTGAGGAGGCACAGGAAAGAACAATTACAGAGGAAGAGATGAGTGGGAGGGTAACCTGACAAAAGTTGTGGTCTTGGGTTAGGAGAAGGAGTCAAGCCAACACAAGCAGGAGGGGAGGCATAAATACTTTCATCTCGATCTGTGGTTAAGCCTCCAACCTCCTATGGGCTGGCCAGGACCCTACTGATGCACCCTACACAGATCAGCCGCCATGCGTAACAGTGGAGAGGATTGAAGGAGGCAAATGGAAGTCACCCACTGCTGCCGAGGACCCTGTGCTGAGTGGAAAGCTGCAACTAATTACATGATATTACAAGATATGAAAATGTACAAATAAAAATTTTTCTTATTTTCAAGTTGCTTATGCTGAGGTAGGAGGAGCATTGTGAGTTCGAGGCTGGCTTGGGCTACAACATGAGTGCAAGGCTGGCCTGAGCTACACAGTACAACCCTGCCTCAAAAAACCAGGGCCGGGAGTTTGGCTCAGTGACTTAAGCGCTTGTCTGATAGGCGCAAGGTTGTGAGTTCAATCCCCGGTGCCGCAAAAAATAAATAAATAAATAAATTGATTATGTTTTCCAAGATTCAAAGCAAACCAATTTTACAGAAAAATAAATATAAGATGTTAAAAAACTGACTGAGATCTGATTTATTAATTTATAAGCCAAACAAATATATACTCACTGGTCAATGTATGAAGCCAAGAACAAAATTTTATGATTTTATATCTAAAATAAGAACCTTTGTGAAGATGCCCAGTATGTGTTAACTGAGTGATATTTTTATAAAGTAGTTCAGAAAATATATACATTTGCCTACTTCCCTTTCAACAATTACCTTTAATTGTTTCTTCCACAACTTCTACCACACGATCTATCTGTTGAACCTAGAAAAGAAAATAGTTAGATAAACAATTTATATGGAGGAGAGAAAACTCTGTTTATGCTTCTACTGGAGTCAATGTTACACATTTTCTAAGCACATCAATACAGGTTTCCTTTAATACATTTGAAGATCTTATTTACAAATCCTATACTAATCTTTTATGCAATAATGAAATATGAAATTATCAGCCTCCTGTCCTCCATGGATAATTGCAGATAGTATAACGCATTTAAATAAACTGCCTGGAGTTCTTTTAGGACAGTCTTTCAACATAAACTCATATAACCTGAGATCTAATTTAAGTTTAATTAAAACATGTCTCCTCACACAGAGCTTCAAGCGAAAGGGTTTAAAATGGCAACCGACACAGAAAGACACGCTAGTATTATAAATACGTATCTCCAATTCTATGCATTATTACTTTAATTTTTAAAACCTTTTCAGTGAATTTCTACTATGTGCTGAGTACTGTACTCAGATCCATGGAACACAGTATCAATAATAAAGTTCCTGTTCTCCATACCAATGACTAGGTATGATTGCCCAGGGTGCCATGGGAACACAGAGGAAAGATAATAAAATCAGACACCAGGAAGCAAAAGTGACCTTGAGAGACAACAGATGAGGCCCACTATGAGGAAATTCAGTAAGTATGAGTAGAGTTTAGAAGTTAAAATTAAAACACCGATGTAAAGATATGATCCAAGAAACTAATGGAATAAAGTCAGGTAAGAACAGGTCAAAGCTGATCCTTTAAAAATTCCCAAATTATAACTTTTATTACAGGAGAAACAGATGTGCCCTAGAAAAATTAAAGTAACCTACAATAAATATCCTCCATCCTCTATTTCTACCCCACAGGTAAAAATCACTTATTAAATATTTACATATAAGTCTATTTTCTATATATAGGCGAGTGTGTGTGTATGTGTGTGTGTGTGTACACACACCTGCACCTTGATTTTTGTGTGCATGTTCATTATCCATACATATAGGTCTTTATCCATGTTACAGCCTCCCTAGTTTCTCACTGTAGGCATTTACCAAAACGCATTCATCTAAATCCGTACTGTGGAAAGAGTGTCATTCTGTTACAACAACGTTGCAATGAACTCAACAGAGACAAGAAATACCCTATAAAAAAAATGTATCAAAAATGTTACAGCAAATCTCTCCTTTTGGCCTCAGTGTCTTATCTGAAAACAAGAAAAGACAAGAGCACACTGGAACTCTGCCCTGACTCTGACCACTGTGAGAATCTGCCAAAGGCAAAGGGAAAGAGAAGGGAAGTGCCAACGGTGTCACGTGATGATAGAGAAGCAACGAGTAACATACAGACTAAAACAGCTTAGGGGGAAAGTATGTGCAGTGGTAATAAATCATGCACAACAAAATAGGAACAGCAAGTATAGAGCACTCTTTTTAAAAAGGTGAAGGAGAAAGAACACGAGGTAGCTAGAGAAAATTGAGTATATATGTGTTATAGTTTCATGGTTAAAGTTAGTGTACTGTATTTAACTTTTTTTTTTTTTTTTTTTTTTTTAGAGAGAGAGTTTCACTGTGTAGATCAGGCTGGCCTTGAACTCGCTATGCAGGCCAGGCTGGCCTCAGACTCATGACAATCCTGCCTCAGCCTCCCAAGTGCTGGGATTACAGGCATATGCCACCATGCCCAGCCTGTATCTAACTACTGTTTTTTGTCTCTTTCAGTCTTACAGTTTACATGTTGAGAAGCAGAAAACAGTAGAGAAAGAAGAGCTGAATACGAAGAACTAATTGATAGAGCAAGGTTCCTCAGGAAATGGGCAGGAAAAGATTCAAAAACCAGATAAAGATACCAGTCCAGAGCAGGAGGTGGGCTAAGTCTTTGAAATGAGATACTGGGAGTAAGGAAAGTGTGATAACAAATGCTAGTACTATTATAAACTTCAGGGAGGATGCTAAACAAATTCCATTTATGGGTCTGTTTTTCTCAAAGAGATAAAAAGCAAGCTCATTTGCTAAAAGTCAGACAGCATATGATAAAATAAGAACAGAACAAATGTCCCAAAGTACCCGTTACAGAGAATAACGATGACTACGGGCACGTAAAAATTGCCAGACAGTACTGAAAGACCAGTTAAAACTAGAGCCCATGAATTTCTTACGATGACTCCAAATACAGTTGAATTTTTCTCCAGGTCCAGGAGTGCTAGTAATGGAGCCAAACAGATTGATACATGTTTTTTTTTTTTTAATTCCGTCACTCATTCACTTATCATTTATTAGGCACCTAAAGTATACCAGAATGATCCAAAAGGGTGCAGAACAACACTGACAACAAGCAAACAGGAAAAAGGCCGAATACTCACTTTAAGACAAAGCTTGTAGAAATGGTAGAGTTAGAAAAAGTGAAGAGGCTGGAGAATACAGAATGGAGGGAGAAGTGAGAAGGAAAAGAAGACAAGAAAATAAAGAGGGTAAGAGGCTATAACCTGAGTGCTGATATAGAAATTTATTATTTTTTTAAGCGTAGCAAGGCCCAAGACCTGGTCATATAAATGACTGCTAAAACAAAGATGATGATGATGACAATGACAATAACAATGACAATGACAATAACCACTGGAATTAAGAAATAAGGAAATATAAGATTAGAGCACAGGTGAGATATTACATGTGGATACTGGGGTTGCCCAGGCTAAGAGAGGCATGAATAGAATGAGTATGGATAAATAATAAGCTAGCAATTAGGGACAGAAGACAGAAAGTAAAAGGAGTAAAATATGAGCTCATTCAAATGATTGAGTCAGAAAACAAAAATGATTTCCTATGTACTTGGAGATATAAAAGTTTAAAGGGAGCACAAAAA
>RJWM01013015.1:0-32094 GCA_004363535.1 Dasyprocta punctata | reverse complement strand
TAAGTGTTGGAGAAGATGTGGAAACACTGGAACCCTAACACACTGCTAATGGACTTGCACTAAAATGCAGCCAGTTTGGAAAATGGTTTACAGTTAAACACAAATGATTAAACATACAGTTACTATATGACCCATCAATTTCAATTCTAGATACATATTTCTCAAGAAAAAGAAAACCTATGTCCATACAAAAATTTGTATACAAATGTTCATAGCATTATTCATAATGACCAAAATGTAGAAACACACATATCCATCAACTGACAAACAAAATGTGGTACATTCACACAATAAAATCTTAAGTCACAAAAGAAAATGAAGTACTGATACATGCTATGATATTATACTAAGAAAAACAAAAATGTCATGCATTAATTTCACTCATATGCAATATCCACAAGAAGAAAATACAAAGGGCCAACATACATTAGTGACTAGCTGTAGACAGAAGAAGAGATTGAAAAGAAGCCAAGAGTATTAAGTTTCTTTACAGAGTGAAAAAGATGCTCTAATATTATTTTGTAATAATGGTAACACAACTCTGAATATACAACCATGGAGTTACACATTTTAACTGGATGCACTGAATGGTGTATGAGCTATATCTCAATAAAGCTATAATCAAAAAAATGCCGAAGTCAGGTATGGTGGTGCGCGGCTGTAATTCCAGCACTAGGAGGCTGAGACAGAACTGCAGTGAGTTAGAGGCCACCCTGGGTTATACAGTGAGTTCAAGGCCAGGCTACACTACATAGCAAGACCTTGTCTCAAAGAAAAAAAAAAAAAAGTGCTAAAGAGCAGCAGGCAATGAAATGTTCTAATGTCAAGGTCACTGAAGTCAAGGAAAAACTGAGGAAATGTTCCAGATTAAGAGAGACTAATTAACAGACCTCATAACTAAAGACAACTATGGATATCCGAGGGGTTTTCCTTTCCTATAAAAGACACTACTGGGATAAATGACAACATCCTTATAAGGTCTATATCCTATCTTACAGTATTGTATCAATGTTTTCTTGATTTTGATAATTATACTATAGTGATATAAGACAATGTCTTTGGTTTTTTTTAAATATACAGGTATGAAGGAAGGGAAAAGGAAAAAGACATAAATCTGTATATATGTATATGTAAGATAACTAAAAGGACTATACTGCTGAATGTATTAGTTATTGAGAAAGATCAGTTAATACTGATATGATTAGATCAATTTTACATGTCTATATCTGTTAATGTAAACAACCATGTTGAAGGTAATGATACGCAATATTGTAACCATTGTCGAGTTCCTATCATCTTGTTTTATAAACCTATAATGTCACTATTGTGGATTTGCTGTTGTCTCTTTTGCTTTTTGTCTTTCTTATATGTGTCTTTTTTCTCTTAAATAAATAAATAAATATACAGGTACTCAGAAATGCATCATGCTTGCAATTTATTTTCAAAACAGTAAGAAAAAATGTGTGTACATATAAACCAAATAAGCAAATTGCTAAAATTTTTTGGTAAATCTAGGAATTCTTCGCTTATTTTTGCAAAGTTTCTCTAAGTATACTGTGTCAAAATAAAAAGTTTAAATGTTTATTTTTGCATATGCACAGAAGAAATGAAGATAGCTTTTCTTTTACCTTGATGGTCACAAAGAATTTGCTTGAATTTATACAACTGAATATATATCCTGTAATTTTTCAAAAAGTACTTGATAACATTTGTTTTAATGAAAGAAAAATTATTTTGTCCATACATGATAATTTAATTACTAGCTGGTACTGGAGAGCTCCAGGACATTGAAAACAGTGCATATGAACTTATTTAAAAGGTTCTTGAGGGGCTGGAGGCCCCAGCTCAGTGGTAGGGCACTTGTCCAGCATGTGCTGAGCCAGCCCTGGGTGCCATCTCCAACAATAGTGGGGGAGACGGGATACTTGATTACCAACGATTAGAGAAGTTCATTAAATGATTTGTCTACTTCCATTTCCAGTAGAGGACAATGGAAGAAACAGTGGGACAAAAGAAAGAATGAATGAGAGACCAAGAATAAAGGGAGAGAAGAGTCAAGAGAAGGGTGGGAAGGAAAAAGGGAAAACACAGGAGGCAAAAACCAGTGCAAAGTAGGAAGCAAAGAGAGATGAAAATCACCATGTGCATAACAAACTCAAAACTCATATACAGTAATCAAGATATACTGAACTCATTCTGTGAGAAAAGGAAAGCTGTTCTTAATTAATACTATAAATTTTAGGTCTGAATACATAAGAGCTTATTCTCTAGCATATAATTCAAATAAATAAAACAGTATCTTGTGTCCTTCAGGCAATTAGTTATAAATACACAGAAAGAAGGCACGCAGTATGTTCTGTTACTGACTCCATATGTTCTCAACAATGAAGAAAGGAGTTGGTGAATAAACAATTCATAAATAACATTAATGAGTCATTCTGCCTAAGAACTTTTAAAATAAGTTGATAAAAATATTTTATTCTGTTATTATGAACTACTCCAAATTCATAACCAAACATGTATTGAACAAACAAGCCCATAACGATAGCACCTAATGCAAATAAAATGTGTTTATTCTAGAATCTCATTGCTGAGAGACAGTGCAAGAACAGAGTTTTCTGCAGGAGTGGGACTGTTCACAGGTTGTGCTATCCAGGAGGAACTGAAATTTTAATTAACTTAAATTTGAATTAAATAGTCATAGATGCCTGGGCAGCCATAGTGAAAAGGGCAGATTTAAAGGAGATGGCTGAGACAGTCCCCCAGCCAGCAGTGAGTTCTTAGAGTAGCACTGGAAACAAACACAACTTTGTCATCTAGGCTAAGACAAAGGTCTACATTAGGGCTATCCAAGGACAAGCTGATACCATTTTACTGTCGGAGAGTCTGCTTTGCATGCACTTGTATCCTCCTCACTCACCCACTCCTACCCCTACCTCTGACAACCAGCAGTTGGATAAATTAATGGCCAGAATAATACAGTGACAGCTAACATTCCTCAAACAACTATTTCATCTCGGGCTCTAGGCTAACACTCTACATGTATTATTACATCTCATACTAAGTAGGAAATACTACCATGATTTTCAAAGCAGAAGGAACTCAGGTCCAAAGATACCCAGCTAGATTTTTGCCATGTATTTTCAGTAGATATTCTCTGGGAATGGCAGATAGGCAGCCCAGTTAATGAACTGCTCTTTCCTGTAAACACGGAAGTCATTACTAAAAGATCACAGAATGCTATCCAATTAAACCTGGACTTTCAAAAGCCTGAGATAACAACTATTCCCCACTAACACTCCCCCACAAATATTACTGGCACTAACCAGCACAGCACACTGTTGTAGAAACTGGGGGTATAATGGTGAAAATACAGAGCCCTTGCTTCATGCACCTTATATTTTAATTGGGGGAAACAAACCCAACTGAAATTTTTCATTTCCTATCATGACAGCTGTTATGAAGAAAATAAAACCTAGCAGTGGCAAGAGTAGAGAGGACAATTTTGCTGTCATGGCACTGATAAACATCTGAAAGGGAGCATTAATCCAGGGACCTGAACCATAAGGCACAGGCATCTTTTGAACCTCCAAGGGGAAAAGTAGGTACAGGGGCTAAGAGACAGAAAGCAAGCAGATGGATTATAAGGTCAAAAGAAGGACAGCACATCAGGGATATGGTGGTAAGAGACAAAGCCAGATAAACAAGGGAGGAAGATTCTGTGAGACATTATAATTCATGCCCTGTGGTTTAGATTTATCCTGCTTGTAAAAGAAAGCCATCTGAACGAACCATGCTAAAAGACTGCTCAAGCTAATTTTCTTGAAAATCTCCAGAGAATGCTGTTTATCCACATTTTTCCATTATATTGTACAATAGTTTTTATACTTGTATGAATGACTGGCATTTTAACAATGTCTTGATTTTTATCCCAAGACATCTGAAATTCTTTCAGGAGTAGGAGGTTAATACATTATTGATACACAAACACACACTCAAAGGAACTTTCTTATTTAGCTTTTTTAATTTTATGAATACATAAATAAAAGGGCAATCTTTAATTTCTATTCTAATTAAGAAATACCAGATCAAAATTTTAAAATCACCAGTAAACTCCACTGAGCTTTGAAAGGAAAAACAAAATGATACAAGGTTCCCAATTTTTCTTCACATGTTTATCTTTTGCATCTAGTTTTCCCAACACTGTTTACTAAAGACTATCCTCTTCCCATTGTGTCCTATTGGTGGTTTTGTTGAAAAATCAGCTTCATGGTATACGCTTAAACTGCTGTCTGGGCGCTCTATTCTGTTTCATTGATCTGTAGGCCTGTTTTTATGCCAGTATGATACTGTTTTGAATAGTCTAGTTTTTTAATATGATTGAAAACCAGAAAACATGATTGTCTGCAACTCTGCTTTTTCTTTCTCAAAATTGTTTTGACTATTTTGGTGATTGCAGACAAATTTTACGATTGTTTTTCTCTATTTCTCTAAATGCCATAGCAAACTTGATAGGAATTGCTCTGAATCTGTACATGACACCATACATTAAGAATCTACTCAAAAGAGATTAAAATTCTAAACATTCCACCTGAAACTGTAAAAATCCTAGAAGAAAACAACAGAGGGCACACTCCTTGATACTGACCTCACCAATTTTTTCTTGGTGGTGGCAATTACACCAAAACTTCGGGCATCAAAAGCAAAAATAAACAAATGGGACACCAAGCTAAAAAGGTTCTGAACAGTAGTGCAAGCAATCAACAAAAAGATGTAAGTGGTTAATATACAAAATTTTAGAAATAAACTCAGACAACTTGTAGCATAAAGAAAAACCTTTTAAAAACATGAGCAATGAAACTTAATAGATTATTTTTCCAGAGAAAACATACAAAAGTCCAACAGGTATATGAAATGGTCTTAGTATCAGTAATTCTCAGGGAAATGCAAATCCAAAGCACTATAAAATATCACTTCATACCTGTTAGGATGACTCTGATCAGAAAGACAAGAAATAGTGCTGGAAAGTGCAAGGAGAAAAAGAACCCTTGTGCACTATTGATTGAATGTAAATTGGGAAACCTATCATGGGAAACAGTGTAGAAATTACTTTAAAAAATTAAAAATAGATATACACATGACCCAGTAATCCTACCTCAGAGTATCTATTCAAAGAAAATTACCATATAAATCAGCACCTTGTAGAGATATCTGTGCTCCTACATTAATTAAACCATTATTCACAATAGCCAAGATACGGAAATAACTTAGTGGCCATCAACATGTGAATGAATAAAGAAATTGCAATATACATACATAATATTATCTAGCTTTTAAAAAGAACACATTGTCATTTGTTTGGTGGGGCTTTGCTTTGGTTTCTGAGGGAGCTGCTTTTTGGTTGTTTCTGAAGTACTGGGGGTTGAACCCAGGGCCTTTGCACTAAGCTACATTCTAGCACATTCTTATTTTTCATTTGAGACAGTTTGAGACAAGGTCTCTCTTAATTTCTCAGGCTGGTCTCAAACCCGCAATCCTGCTGCTTCAGCATCCTAAACCACTAAGATTACAGGAATGCACCACTATACCCAGCAACACTATCATTCGTAACAACATGGATGAACCCATGGGTCATTTTGTTACGGGCATTAAGCTAGGCACGAAAACAAACATAGTGCACGAACCTATTATTACACAGAATCTGAAAAAAACAAAAGTCAAATATATAGAAACAGGGAGCAGACCTGGGATTAACCCAGGCAGAGAGGGAGAGGAAATGAGAACAAGTAGATCAAAGAGTTAAACTCACTGTCACTTAGCATGAATAAATCCAGAGACCTAATGTACTTTACTAACAGAAATTTTAGATGCTCTTCCTAAACACAAATAGAAAATGTCATGGAAGGTAATGAATAGGTTAAGTGCCTGACTACTATCATCACTGTACTATATGTACATATGTATAGCAAATCTTTGTGCACTACATCCTAGATAGATACAATAAAAAACAGGAAAAATTATCTTTCCATCTTTGTTAATATACATATAAAACTTTTTTCCATTAATTATATATTGAAATTTTCCATTTACTATAAGAGTAGCTTGATCCAAAAAACAGCATCTGACAGGTCAAAGTTCAATACTCACTCCTCTGCAGAAAATAAATTTCTCTGTAAGTTTTGTTCCAAGTTATTAAGAAAAGTCCCTACCTTAAATAGCAACAAAAGAAGAAAATTTTCAAATGTCTTAAATTGGGAGAATTCTACAGCAGTCACTAAGCTAACCTAATGTGTTTCAACTCTATTAGAAAGAATATTATTTTGAATTTATAAGACTATCAATTCTGCTAATGTGTTACACAAGAAGCACTTCATGTTGCATGTGGCTTAATTTTAACAAAACTTTCTTGTCTCCCAGTATATTTTCATCTTTTACCTCTTCATTAAAAAAGATTCTTCCAGAGTGGTAAAAATTAGTATTTCAATAAAGTCACAAGACAACTCATTTCTCACAGCACAAAAAAATGTATTTTCTCTCAGAGTGGTACCAGTCAGTGACTACCTCTAACGCAGAGGAAAAATTTGCTAACTGAAACATAAGGCTAGGCTAAAAGAATGCCAGTAAAATAAGCATCAGTATTGGGAACTCTTCTTCCTCTCGAACCCAGTTAAAATACCCAGAAAATTTTCAGTGGTGGTGGTGGTGGTGAGGGTGGTGATGGTGGTGCTGGTACGGTGAAGATAGTGGTAGTAGTAGGTGTGAAAACCCTTTTTGGTAATAGAAACAAAATTGAACAGGCTTAATCATGTACAGAAACACTGAGATATTATATCATTCATATTAAATAATATGGCATTTTATAAAGTAAAACATGACTTCAGAGGTGATACTAAAATTGAATGCAGAGTACTATTATAACTAAAACTGAAATACACATTAGAAATGTAAGACACTAACCAATAAACTATGACAGATGTAGTAGACAGAATAATGGCCTCCCAAAGACTATGAAGTCCCTAATCCTTAGATCTGAGAATATGCTACTGCTATGGTTTTGGTATGATTTGTAGGTGCCCCTCAAAGACTCCTGTGCTAGAAGCTTGGTCTCCATTATGGCAATGGGAGAGGTGGTAGAATCATCAAGAGTGGGTCCTGGGGCAAGGTAAATCAGTTATTGGCGGTGCTGCCCCAGGAAGGGATTAATATTGGACTCATGGAGTGAGTTCTTGGAGAGTAAGAAGTTTAAAAGAGCAAAAATGTCCCTTTTTCAGTCACTGGCTTCCTGTTTTACTATGTGACCCCTCTGGCATGTGCTCCCACAACTATGATGTAATGCGCCAGCAGGCCCTCACAAGAGGCCAAATCAATGGAAACAGTCAATCTTGGATTCTCTTCCCCCATAACTGTAAGGTAATGAACCTCTTTTAAGATTCAGCCTCAGGTATTTTGTTATAGCAACAGAAAATGGAATAAGATAGTAACCTTAACCTAGCAAACAAGACTTTGGCAGATGGGGTTAAAACCAAGGATCTCTGAGATGATGAGATTAACCCAGAACAAGCAGGTGTGTTCAAGTTAACTATATGAGCGTCAAAGCTAAGAAAGTTTACCATTTGTGGACAGAAAATGATGACAGAGAAAGGTCAGAGAGAAATGGCCTCCCTGGATTTCAGAAAAGAGGGAAGCGTCCATAAGCCAAGAACTATCGGCACCCTTTAGAACACTGATGGCAAACCTTTCAGAAATGATGACCAAAGTACAACCCAAAGCCCACTTATTTGTCACAAAATACCAACACTGCTATTAAAACTGTATACTGAGGTTTCAGTTTAGAAAAAACTCATATACTATCATCTTTCAGTTTGCCACCACTGCTCTAGAAGCTTGAAAAGGCCATAAAACAGACTCTTGTCAAGAAACTCTAGGAAAGAAGGTAGCCTGTAGACACCTTGATTTTAGGTCAGGAAAGCAATGTCCAACATCTGACCTCTAGAATTATAAGACAATACGTGCTGTTATAAGCCACTATATTTGTGATACTTTGTTATGGCAGCATAGATAACCAATACAGTAATAAGGAAGTAAACACATGCTAATGTTTGCAACATAAAATAGGAAATACGAAAATTTTTATGCTGCTGGAATAAAAGAATAATATGAAATAAATAAGTTAAATGTATACCTTTTATTTAACAAATACTCATTTACTCAAATACTTACGAAGCCACAAAATGCAAAGCACAGAAGGTAAATGCAGAATAGTGACAAAACTGTGGCTTTACAAAACCTATCAGCAAGGGTCCGTCATGGTCTGTAAACTTCAAATAGACTGAAAAGCTCAATAAATCATTTTCATACTTTAAAAAAACGTTAAAGAGCCAGAGAGAGAATTAATTAGGCCCCTTATCAGACATGTTCCCCAGATCCCAGGAAATAAAACTTTTAAGTTTTGAAATCACAGAAGAAAGTATCTATCACTCCTCAAAAATTTGTTTTCACTGTATCGAACTTTTAAAAGGGAATGAAAAATGATGACAAATGTGACCCAGCAATCTCTTCTGAGTATATGCACCAAGGAGATAAAATTAGCCTATGGTAAGGACAACTACATGCCCATGTTCATTACAATGTTGTTTACAATAGGCAGCATAAGGAAGCAACATAAGTATCTCCAAAACTGGAGAAAAACGGTACAAATATATACACAAGAGAATACTAGCTGTTCTTTAAATATAAGGAGATCCTGTCACTTGCAGCAACATAAAGGAACCTGGAGGACATAACACTAAGTAAAATAAGCCAAAGAAAGAAAGAAAAATATTGCATCATCTCACGTATGTATGGAATTTCTCTTTAAAAAATCATCAATTATACAGACATAGAGAATAAAACTGTGATTGCCCAGGGAAGGAAGAATGGGGAAATGTAGGTCCAAGGATAGAAAGTGGCAGATGAGAGGAAGCCTAGAGTTGTATGTGTACCAAAAGGACAGAGATACAGGCACAAAGGCCCATCCTTAAATGTGTTGTTGCTCCTGCCTGAAAGCTCTTTCTCCTTTCTCCACCTATCAAGTCACTGCTCAGCCTTGACACCTAAGTCAAGGGTGGCGTCAGCCTTCATGCGCTCACGCATTTTATTCTTTGCATATTATCAAGGCAATATGTGCCTCATCAGAGTTCATAGTCTTTAAGGAAAAGATGTTGCATTCAGGTCTGTATCATTTGCAAATAGTTCAGTGCAGGACACACAATGGAACTAGATATTAATTCTACTAGTAAGGGAAATAATAAAATAACAACAACAATAATAATAATAACAATCAATAGAGAGCAGTATACCTGAGTACCACTCTGGCAGACATTATATGTAGCATTAACAAGTAGTAATTGGGAACTGAACTATATCACTAGCCCTTTTCATTTTTTGAGATAAGGTGTTGCTAAACTACTCAGTCTGGGTTCAAACTTGCAATCCTCCTGTCTCAGCTTAAGTAACTAAGATGACATACAACCACACCCAGTTGTATTCAAAATTTAAACCTAACAAAATTCAAATTCAGGTTCTGTTATTATCACTAATTAAAAGATGATGAAACTGAGGTACAAAAAGGTTAAGTAACTTGCAGAGTTACATAGCCATGAAAGGTGCAGTGGCCCATGCAATCTAACTTCTGAATCCATGTTCTTAATTACTATGACATGCCACATTTTAATAATTCAATAGGTTAAAAAAATGTAGCTATACAAGAAAGATTCATAGAGGCTACAAAAAAGTAAAAGCAACAGGTCTAGGAAGAGAAAAACAGAAATGTCCTTTTAAAATTACATGCCATTCTGTTGCAATGCTGCCTTTTTAATAACCTCAAGGTCCAAAACTGCAATATGACAAGAGAAAATATTTGAGTACATGAAATAGAGATGAACATGACAGAATCTGTCAAGCTTTGCCCCCAGTACCCAAGCCACTGTTACTGTGACACCGCACCACTTTGTAAATTTACCTTTTGTAACACATTGCAAGAGAGAAATGTTCTTAAATTTAGCCTCTTTCAAATCCTGATTTACTGATACAAATAATTCTCCAAATTAGTGTTCACATTTGAACAGGGCATTGTGCTACCTGGCTTTTCAGGATTCGAACAGACACTGCAGACCAACCAGATAACAGTCCTGATAAGCAGGCACAAGGCCTAAACCACATTTCTCTTCATATCTCCCTAGAAAAGGATCCTACAGAGAAATTCCTAGCTAGTCAAGTTCAACATGGTCTAAGAACTCAGCCAGATTCTCTTGCAGGCTGAAGAAGTACTATATTCTAACATATATGCTTCTCCACAATAACCAGGATGTAAACTATGAGGATAGGCATTTGGGAACGTTTTACATGTAGGTGCATTCCCAGCACCTAGAAACATACCAACCACAAAGTCTGCACACAGAAAGCAGTGAACAAACTGAACTAATGAAATGGCAGCTCAAGAATTTGAAGCCAGCTTTCTGACTCCAGAAGTCCACTATTCTTTTATTGTTTTATCCAAACTTTAACAGAGAACATCCTATTTTCTGCTTTACTAATGTAAAACTTTCTGCCAACAAATGAGTCTGGGAAAAGAAAGGTGACAACAGTTATAGTTAGAACAGTATGGAACTACCTACAGGTAGACACAGTATAACTGACGGAAAACAAAAAAGCAGTAATAAAAAAGATATCGCATGTAAATTCTCAGGTGGATGGTTAGCCATAATTACTTGGCAAAAAGAGAAATGAAAATTTTTAATATAAGATGAAATGTTTTAAGATCTTCGAAAAAATTGAAAGATCCTGATTCTGTATTAGAAACCTATAAACACATATATTCTAGATATAAAACATAAGCTTCATTTAAGAAAAAAGCTCTAGTTAACAAAAGATCTCTTTATTCTAGACAGCTATGTTTTCCCATCTGCTCTTTATCTCTCCCCTGTGAGGAACTAGATGGGCATGTGCACAGGTGGGTGCTCCAGCACAGAAGAAGCACAGAGGGGAGGCCACTCAAGTTCTTCCAGACCTGAAGGCTGAGAGATTGCACTTCTCTTTGTGATAGCTCATCATTTTCTTTCCACGTATCATTATACAAGTAATCACAAGTAGATATTTTCAGAAGATGGTGAGAGAGGTGATAATAAAAGGCCCAGGGGTCAAATCCCTGCTTGCCATGTGTTCTCACCTCCCTGCTACATCTGATTACTATAACAAATGTTCCCCAGTATAGTTTGGATGTGTCCCCCAAAAGTTCTGTGTTGGGACCTTAGTCCCCAAATTGATATGTTAATAGTATATAAATGTGAAGTCTCCAGGAAGTAATTAGGATTAGATGAAGTACAGAGGGTGAGGTCCCCTAAGGGGATAAGTAACTTTAGAAGAAGAGGAAAGACTAAAGCTAGCATACTTGCCCCGTCACCCCAGGTGATACCTTCAGGCAAGTTACTACATAGCTAGGAGCCCCACACTTGTGCCCCGCTGATGCAACTGCCTGGGACTTCCAGCCTCCAGAACTGTGAGCCAAATAAACCTCTGTGCTTTTTAACAGATAACCTAGTCTCAGATATTTTACTATACCAAGAGAAAATGGATGGAGATATCCCATTTGGAAGGGCTTATATTGGTGAAAATTCATGTTTTATGGTCATAATAATCTCTCTCCTTATGTATTATCTTCTTAAATGCTTATTTCCTGAGCACTGTTAAATATCACGTCTTAACTCAGGCATGCAATGAGTGGCTTGCACAACCCTGGTCTCCACCTAATGGCAGCTTTTTATTCCAAACACTTGGTCAACAGAATTGACACATCCTCTCAGAATTATGGGATGATACAGATAAACTCCAACAGAAGATCTGTAAAGGCACACAACGAAGTCACGGAGCTTTTTGCCTCCATCTCTGTTAATACCCTTCATCACAGCAATTTTATGAAGAATTAACATTCTTGATTTAGCCTATAAATCAATTATACAATACAATTCTAAACATCCTGATAAAAATTGTTTTCCAAATCATTGAATATAAACATCTTTTTATTTTTTTTTATACTTAGAACTGCTTTTCCTTGGTACAAAATCATGTAACTTTATTATAACTCACTATTTCAGAGAAGTTCTGGTTTTGTAGCAATTCTAACAATTTTAATCAAAATGAGGCTTCTATAAACACCCAATTTTAGATGATTTTTGGTTGCCTCATCTAGACTGTGTTTTTAAAATATTCAGAGGTGTTCATAATTTTCATATGCAAAAAGTCAGTTATGATTAATGTCATGTTGCTGCCATAGGAAAAATGTTCTATAAGATAACGTTGACAAACAACCTAATACTTTAACAATAATGGTGGTGAATATGTAATTAAATTACCACACAAATTAAAAAGTTCATTGTGGAAATTAATGTAGTTTGTATAATTTCTAAAAATTATAAAATACAACAATTAAGAATTAAATAAGTTATGGTACAGTCTTCAACAGAACAGAGATGTAGGAATTTAAATAGTTAAAAAGCTCATAGAAAAATAAAAATAGTTTTAATTTTACAGTTAAGTAAAAGTTGCAAAGTTTAAAGTCTAAAAGGGATAAACAAAGTTATAATTATGTTAGAATGATATAAATATGAAATTTTGTATTCATTTTTAAAACCTGTTTAGTTATTTCTCCAAGCATAAATGAGCCAAATAAATTTAAGGAATGTTCATTGTAATAAAAAGGGGTGACATAACTTTTATTTTTTAATTAAAAGGGTGCTAGATTGAACAGGAAAAAGTGTTTATTAGTGCCTCAGCTCTCAACTCTGAAACTGTCTTCCACATAAACAGCACCCAGCATCCACCCTTACACTGCATCTGTTTTCCCAGTGCTGCACATCAAATCCAGGGCCCCAAGCATGCTAAGCAAGTACCCTATTACTGAGCTCCACTCCCAAGACCCCCTTATACCATATCTTGAGACTCCTCTCTGCGTCTTAACATACACTAAACTCTCTCCTACATACAAAGGAGCTTAGAAATGCTACCATAATATACACCGAAAAACACAGGTCTTTTCCAAACTACAAAAAATTTGCTATTCCAGTAATGCAATTCCTTGGGATGAAATCTAAGATGAACTCCAAGCATGTACCGCATTCCATGTCTAAAAGAGTCCTAACTAGTTTCCTATTTCCCTAACACAGCAGGATTATGTTTATGGAGAGTTAGCATGACACAAAAAGATAACTCAGGAGTTCCATATTCATTTCATTTCTTAAACCAAGAGAAATCGCAATGTAAACAGACAAATGGTGAAAACAAACTAAAGTTACCAGACATTCACGTTCTGTTTGTTTAAAGTGAGAATGTTTGTTCAAAGATTATTAAATTTGCTAGTGGGGTGAGGACTTTGCAGCAGAAAACAACTTTAGGGCTGGAAGTAGCTCAGCAGCACAGCGCGTGCCTGGCAAGTGAAAGGTTCTGAGTTCGATACCTGGTACCCACCTCCCCCAAAAAAGAAAAGAAAACAACTTCACTGCATCAAGAACACACTGTCAGAACCTGTCTGAAGTGGATCACAGGAGAAGAAATTCATCACAGAACTCAATTTGAATGCCAATTACTCATATAATTTTTTAATACAGGCACACAGCATTTTATGTAATTTTAAGAAACTAATAAAGCCTTGGTTTTTTTTGTTTTTGTTTTAAGAGATCACTGCTGGGTATAATGAGAACAGCTAAGTAGAAAGGTGGGAATGAACAAACACCACCATTCACTAAATAAATACAGTACCAACTACACTAGGGCATTTGTCAATAGTGATGGCTAAAGAGAGTTACAGAGACAACAGACAGTAATCTCCAGATTCATAGAGCTGACTGCTCAACAGAACAAAAAGTATGCCAGCAATAAAAAATGTAACGGGAGGGTCCTTCCAGTCAGTCAGTCAACAAATAGCATCAGGCTGGTGAAAAACAGTTTTCTTTTTTAAGGACTGAAGAACTGTCCTCATGAGAATAATAATTTCAATAAAGGTACGGAATAAATTCAAAGAAACATGTAACTCTAATATCACAATTATAAACCTAAAATCATAAATGCGTACTAAGTACATAAATATGTATTCAAATCAGAAATGTGTACTATGCAAATGGAAACCAGAATGTGGAGGTGCACACCTGTAACCCCAGCACTCCTGGAGGCTGAATCACAAGGATTGTAAATTCAAGCCAGCACAGGCAACTTGGTGACTTACTGTAACACTGTCTTAAGGGGGAAAAGGGGACCAGGGATGACACTCAGTACAAAGGCCTCTAGCACTGGATAGAGAAAGAAAGAGAGTGTGCAAATGACAGACAACTGCACAGAGAGCAAAGGGAAACGAGAGGCAGGAACACGCAGGACACAAAGAGTGGGCAGAAAGCTTCAAACATGTTGAGTTGGAGCCAAAACTTGAAGGGGTGAGAACAATGGAGTTGGGTCATTCAAAAAAAAAAAAAAAGCACATCATAGGGGTAAATAAGAAGTACAGTGCGAGCCCGGTGTGGTGGCGCACGCCTTTAATCCCAACACTCGGGAGGCTGAGGTAGGAGGAGTGTTGTGAGTTCAAGGGCAGCTTGGGCTACAATGCGAGCACAAGGCTGGCCTAAGCTACATCGTGCGACCCTGCCTCAAAAACTAGGACCGGGAGTTTGGCTCAGTGGCATAAGCGCCTGTCTTGCAGGCACGAGGCTGAGAGTTCGATCCCTGGTGCTGCCAAAAAAAAAAAGAAGTACAGTGAGGGGTGGGAAAATTGCATGATGCAAACAGAGATGACAATGGAAAAAGACACAAAGACCAGGTCGTGAAGGGAAATAAATGTCACACCATGTCTTTTCATTGCACTATTCTTCTTGAATGAGAAACCCTAGAACATTTCGTGCAAAATGAAATAGTTGAATGAGAAAACCTAGAGCATTTCGTGGCAAAGTGAAATAGTTACATGGACATGACAAAGTTTCAGGGGGCAATGAAGAGTGTTTAGGATAGCCATAAATAACTGAGAAATAACAAATAACAAATATCAAAATAAAGCTGGGCATGGTGGCGCTTGCCTTTAATCTCAGCACTCAGGAGGTTGAGACAGGAGGATTGTTGTGAGTTTGAAACCGGCCTGGGCTACAAAGTAAGTTCAAGGCCAGCCTGAACTGCATAGTGAAACCCTGTCTCAAAAAATAGGGCCAGGGATTTAGTCAGTGGCATATGCGCTTGCTTGGTAGACACAAGGTTGTAAGTTCGATCCCCAGTACCAAATAATAATAATAATAATAATCAAAATAATAATATCAAAGCAAATAACAGTATTAAAAGCTAACAATATAAGATTTTCTTTTATCCTGTCAAGTACTGTACACACTTACCCCAATGATACTCAGTCCCTTGAGGTAGTCCTGACGAGGCTGGGCTTGAGGGACACACCCGGCCAGCACTACTTTCTTGTTTTCCTCTTGAGCTTTTCTAGGAAATTGAAGGGAGGAAAAAAGTATGAATTACTTGCTTTCAAGTATACCCTGCAAATTACTGTTATGCATATGAGTTCTCCAAATAATAAGTTCAGCTAACATGAACCAGTGTTGTAGTCAGGTTTTGCAAGGAAAACAATTATACACAGGGCACATAATTTACAAAATTATTTTATAATAGTCAGCCGAAGAGTCAAACACAAGAAGTGCAGGAAATCTGTCCACACACTAAAGACCCCAAAGAATGCAGCGGAGGGCCTGGATCACATGGCAATGTCTCATGCAAGTCCATTTCGCGGATCTGCACTGGGAAGATCCAAAGGTCAGTGGTGGAAGCCAGAAAGTCTGTGCCAGTGGGATGAAGGATCAGCGTCAGCAAGTTGAGGGTTCTGCAGTGGAGCCAGGAAGCAATGCTCAAAGAACCAGAACTCCCCCAGAAAGTACCACAGCCATCTTCAGCAACAACAAGGTCCCAAGGTCCTCTGATGATGAAAAGAGCCAAGTTCACACCAGGAAAGAAGCTCGACAAGCTCCTCCAGGAGAACCAACAGCAACAGGAGACAAACAGCACCCAGGAGAACCAATACCACCACTACTTCCTCTTCAGTTGTCCTTTCTATATTGTTGGCAACAATCCTCAGGTAGGCCATCCACACTCAGCACCACACTGGTTCAGTTCAGCTGGGTGTTAAGTTGACTACCATTTGTCAATCCACCACAACCAGTTTTTTCTTACAACTGCTTAGGAAAACAAGCCTTCCACACTATATGTCCATTTATCATAGCGCTAATGAACACAATAGTAGTTCAATCTTACAATGTCTTTCAGTATCATTCCAAAACAATAGAATTCACATGAATAGGAATCATTCTTGAAAAACTGTATTTTTCAGATAAGCAAAACTTTCAAATGAGTTCTTAATCTTAAATATTAATGAAAATGTGCTTAAAACTATATATTCTTTCTTAGTCTTTTTAACAATATAAAAGTAAAATACATTTCAAAAGAATTCAAACTGGAGAGAAGAATAAATAGAAGGTGTAATATCCCATGTCCTGGAAATGGTTACCTTTTCCCACCGATACACGCACCCATTCTTGCTCCTTAGAATTTAGTTCTTGGTTACTTATGCTTCCTGCCAGACTCCAAACATCCCTCAAATACACAATACACACTCACAAACAGACTGGTGTGATGCATATAAATATGGATGTGTACATAAGCATATACACATTTGAATATTTGAGAAAGCATTCTGGAATATACAAACCTAGATGTGAAATCTATGTTCAGTTGTGTAATTATTTTCCTAGCATAAGTTCTAAGTAGAAAAGCTGATTCAAAGAAACATATATCTGGGTATCTTTTAAGAATTTCTCTGCTAAGGAGGAAGTTGGTGTTTATTTTATATGAACATTATTCACCCAATCAGGTAGATGTGTGTATAACAAATAATGATTTCTGTGCTAGAAGATAGAACAAAGCAGTGCTTTTATCTTTTCCTAGAAATTACTCAGATCCTTTGTGCATTTTAAAATTAAATGTTCAAGTTCTCAATTCTTTTTCACATATATAAGGTTTAGTGTATTCTGGTGGTTTACTTTGTTGTTGTTTATTTATTTAGTTTTTGGTTCCTCACTAGTACATCTTATGCACCAAACGGGGCGCCGTGCTGCGCCTGCAATCTCTAGATTTCCAAAGCCAACTGAGAAAGTTGAGATGTCTGCAGCCCAGTTGCTGGACAGTGACTACACTACTGTGAAGGGAAAAGTCTCTGGACTCAGCCAACTGTCTGGTAGGCATCAACTTTTTTAAGAATACACATCTAGAACAAAAAAATTGCAGTTAAAGGAACCTAATTTGTGTGATAAGAAGTCTCATCGATATCTTCTGGGAAGAATAAAGAGAATGATTTAATGAATGAATAAGAACACAAAATAACTATTTTCAGAGCACATTAAATATTCCATTTCAGAAACTTGGAGTACTTTGTTACAATTTTTCCATTTAAGATCCTGAAAAATCTTGTTAATGAACAGAAATAATGTGACTTTGGTTTTACATTTTTATCAATACTAAGCACTAATGCTTTTCTTATAGTAAATGTGAAATAGCTTATCCAATGAAGAAAAATCTTTACATTTTTTTTAACAATCTCTACAAGGAAGTTAACATCCGTTTCTTTTTAAAGAACTATAGATGCAACACCTAAAGTCACTGCCAGACATCCAAGAGACTCTCTAATCACTAATAATTAAATCAAATAAAAAGCCTGCTTCCTATAAAATGAAGTAATTCAATTACTTAATTATTAAGCACATTTAACGCATTATACTAAGTGCTTAAGGGAACAAAGTAATGAAGAAGACCAGCACCTTACACTCCACACACTCAGGGTTTATAGCAGATGAGATGTGAAGGACGATAGCACAGCATCAAGTAAAATGCTTTTGATGACAGAGAGATGCACAGATAACATGTGATGAGGAGGGAAAGAATGTGCAGGCAAAACAGACAGGAAATAGCTTCATGAAAAACTTAGGGAGGATTTTTATCAGTAGACAGGATGAGAAGAAGACATAAATAGAAACAAAGATAGTTCAAGGCAGTTGCTACAGTTGGACAAAGACAAGAAGGTAGAAACCAAGGGTGAGTGGGGGTTGCACAGGACAATGCTAAACACTGGATTGGGTCATGAAATAGTCCAGGACTGATTTTAAGTAGGAAGAACACTAGAAATTTAAGAGGAAAGGCCCCAAATAGGGACACATGATTTAATAATTTGTTAAACATCATTTCATGCTATTAATGAATTTGGCTTCAAAATGGTAGAGCGAACCAGAACTATAATCTAAACCAAAATAACTCAGCCATGGAATTTCAATGCCACACTTTTTATGCAACCAAAGCTGCAAAAGTTTTAATGCAAATTATCACAATACTACTGTTCTAAGCATTCCTTTCAAGCATCCTGTATTTTTTTTTTCAGTGAGCTTTGTTCAGGTTAATAAAAGCCTGAATTTTTTTTCTTTAGAAATGTATCCAGCACAGACATATTTTTAAAAGCTTTTATCCTTCAAATTGTGAATGCTGATGAGACAAATACCTTAAGAAAGTTTAAAATACTATGAATTACCATGTTTTCCCCTCAGATGGTCCTGAAATGCTAATAAAAATTAAAATGGGAATGCAAAGTTAATTTAATAGTTCACATTTTCTCAAAACACATTTCTAAATTAAAACAGCAACATATCCTTGTCTAAAGCATTAACTTCAATAAATAGAAAATATAAAGAATTATTTCCATCTTTTCTTCAAAGCATAAAATGCAAGAAATAATTGGTAAGAAATGCAAGAAAGAATCTTCATCCAAAAAAATGACACATTATTCTCTTACTTTACAAACAAGAAAATTGAGATTTGAAGTCATGTAATGCCATGTGTGGTTTACACCTGAAATTCAGCTACTTAAGTGCCTGAGGCAGGAGGATGACTAGTTCAAAGCTAGCTTGGGCAACTGAACAAGATCTGTCTCAAAATAAAGAGTTGAAGATATAACTCAGTGGTAGAACATTTGCCTAGCAAGTACAACAACCTGGGCTCAATCCCCGTAACTGTCAAGAAAAAGAAAAAAAAAAGAAAGAGAAAGAAAGAAAGAAGAAAAGAAGGAAAAGGAAAAAGAGAAAGAAAAAGAAAAAGAGAAAAAAAGAAAAGAAAAGATGCAAAGATCAAGAATGAGTTGGTGACAGAGGTTCAATAAGCACCCAAGATACTCTGGATCTGTGGACAGCACATTCCAGTACACAAATCACATTCGACTTTTCATTGTACAATAAACACTGGTGCAGACATTTTTCCCCTAGAACAGCACAGAAGTTTACAGAGCAATAGTATGCTGAATATCTTCCAGAAAGAAGCACAATTTAATACTGACAACTTTTGCTTGATATGAGTCTTAAAATAATAGTCTAATGGAGAGTAATAAATTCATGGGCATATCAAAAAGGAGTTTTCTCAAAGTAGCCTGTAAGAAGGGACTTTCTTTCAAATTACTCTTATTCCTCATACTTTCTTATATATTGATATTTATATAAAAGTACCCATAATAATGTCAACTTCTTTAACCAAAATTTTACCTCAAGAAAAAGTTTCTTAAGTTTGTATCTGATTTTAAAATTTATAAATACATACTCATACATACATAAAACAAAACTTTTTCTTACAGTAGCACCAGAAAGAGGATCAAGTCAGTCTGATTTTGTCCACAATAAGCAATTTAACATTCTGAGTGTGAGCATACTCCATGTCAAATGTTCAAGTGAGAATATGCCTACTTTAAGTGCTGGTATTGTATTAGTCACTTTATTGTTACTGGGACAAAACACCAGACATGTGCAATTTAAAGGAGAAGAGGTTTACCTTGGCTCACAGTTTCAGTGAATTCAATTCATGGCTGGCTCCAAGACAGTCATGGTATGAGGGAAGAGCCCAAGAAAAAAGAATGACAGGGGAATTTTTAAATTTTTAAATGCAAACTCATACCCTCAGAAAAACCCTTCCTTATCACAGCGTCAGAAAAAAGGTCAAGGTGATCTGTTGCAGCATAAGCTAGCAATTTAACACTCTGCATGTGAGTATTCTCTACATCAAATGTTCAAGTGAGAGGGCGGCTATTTTAAGTACTGATATGCAGCCAGAAACCATATGACTGAAAAATGTATTCAAGTAAATAATATAAAACAACTAAGGAGCTACGCTTTTGACAAAATTCATTAACCACAATCAATACCTTCCCTAGATGCTGGAACCAAAATGAAGGAATGGCCTGGCATCCACGTAACAGCTTACCTACACCGTTTTGTGGGCCAAATGTGGAAAGGTAGGCTCTGAGCTGCCTGGAGTTAGAAATAAAGTTAAGATCTGATGGGTTTATCAATCTGAAAAAATAATCTATATCGACACATTCATATCTGTAACTTGGAATATACAGCAATTTTCAAATCCGAAGTAATTGGGCTACAACCTCAGGATCAGAAGACTGAACATTACTTTAACTGATAAAACTTATATAACTGCTCATTTTACACTCTTGAGAAGAAAAATAAGTAATACCAAACTGAGCAGTCTACAGTGTACCTAGTAAAGAGGAATCCAAAGGGTAAAAATTTCTCAAATGTCTGTAATACAAGCCAGTAGAGTAAGGTAACCTACAGAGAAGCAGAAAAGTCTTCTACCATAATCTGAAGAAGTGATCACATAAAACCAATTGCGTTGTCAGGAATGGTGGCACACACCTAGAATCCCAGCTCTTCAGGAGGCTGAAGCAGAAGGATCGATCACAAGTTCAGTCCCAGCCTGGGCAACATGGGAAAAACCATCGCAAAATAAAAAATTTTAAAAAGCCAAGAGATGTAGCTCAGTGGGAAGGCACTGGGTTCAGTCCTCACTACTTGGATACAAAAAGTCATGAAGTTTCCCCCCTTGGGCAAGGGTGTAGCTCAACTACAGAACATGCATTTAACAAGTACAGTATAAGGCCCTGGGTTTGACAAAACCAAGGTGCATTATTTAAAAAAAAAAAATCCTGAAGAAAATAAGTATGGAAGGACCTTATCTCTTTCTTTTTTACTTATTTGGGTTTTTTGGCACAGGGTCTTACTAGGCAGTTCAGGCTAGCTTTGAACTATGTACTCCAGGCAGGCCTTGAAATTGCGGGGATCCTCCTGCCCCACCTCATGAGTGGATTTACAGGATGCACAACCAAACCTGGCAGGACCATTTCTCCATCAGATAAAAGCCATTTATGACAATCCTACTGCCAACATCATATTAAGTAGGGAAAAATTGAAAACTTTTCCTCTAAAATCATGAACAAGACAAGGATGCCCACTATCACTACTCCTGTTCAACATACTACTCAAAGCATTAGCCGGGCCAGTGTGGTGGCACATGCCTGTAATCCAAGGACTCGGGAGGCTGAGGTAAGGGGATCACTGTGAGTTTGAAGCCAGCCTGGGCTACATAGTGAGTTCAAGGCCACCTAGACTACATGGCAAGACTCTGTCTCAAAACAAACAAAAAAATAAAAATACAACAACAACAACAAAAAACATTAGCCAGAGCAATAAAGGAAAAGAAAGAAATATAAGGGATATGTATAGGAAAAAAAAGGTGAAATTACTATTTTCATAAAAAATGATCCACTACATAAAAGATTTAAAAGAAAAAAAAAAAGACTTCTAGATTTAATACCTAAATTCAGTAGTGTAGCAGGCTACAAAATCAACACATAAAAGTCAGTAGTGTGCCTATGCACTAATAGTGAACTCACAAAGAAAATTAGGAAAACAATACCATTCATGATAGTATTGGAAAAAATTAAATACTTAGGAATTAAGCTAACCAAAGAAGTGAAACACCTCTACAAGGAAAATTACATCACTCTGAAAAACAATAACAAAGAGGACATCAGAAAAGGGAAAGATATCCCATGTTTCTTGATAGGTAGAACCAACATAGCCCAAATGGCTGTACTTCCAAAACTGATAAACTCCTATGGAACCAGAAGAGTCCCACAATAGCAAAAGCAATTCTGGATAACAATAGCAAAGCAAGAGGTATCACAATTCCAGATGTGAACTTGTATTAAAAGCTACAGTGATTTTAAAAAAAAATTGTAGTACTGGCATTTAAAAAAAACAAAAACACAGATGGATCAATGGAACTGAACGGAGGATGCAGGAAAAAAAAACAACCCAGACATATATAGCTATCTGATCTTCGAAAAGGGCCCAAAAACATACACTGGGAAAAAGACAGCTAGGAAATAGTAAGTGGTGCTGGTAAAATTGGCTATCCACACGCAAAAGACGAGTCTCGAACCAACCTAAATGAAATCAAAAAATGGATCAAAGATCTTAATGCTAAAACAAACAATCTGCTGGAAGATGATATAGGTAAAGCTCTTGATGACATAGGCATAAACAAGGACTTTCTGATCAGAATCCAATGCCACAAGAAACAGTACCAGGAATCAACAAATGGGATCAATCAAATTAAAAAGCTTCTGCACAGCAAACAACAATCAACAGAAGGAAGAGACAGTCTAGAGAATGAGAAAATACTGTCAGCTATTCTTCAGACAGAGGGCTAATATTTAGAACACATAAAGAAAGAACTCAAAACAATTAGACCCACCCCCCAAAGTAAAAGGCCACATTAAAATAATGGGTAACTGAAATGAATAGACACTTCTCAAAATAAGTACAAAGGGCCAATAAATACATCAAAAAATGCATACTGGTAAAGAATGAGAAACATGGCAAAAAAGAAAAGATAGTACAGGGACCTAAGCAGCATCACCGCTCCAAAGGGAACAAAGTGCAGACCATAGGGGTGCCTCCTTAGGCTTAACAGAAGATGTGTATCGCTTGAATCCTGTCAGGCTGGCTGCTGGAGGTCACTGGGCATCCCCTCTACTCTCTTCTTTCTTCATCTCTTGCAACTCTGGTCACTTTTCTCTCACTCTATTCCTGCCACACAGGTCTTCTAAATATTCTTCTAAGCCATACATGTGCCACATTAGGCCAGCGCTCTTGCTGTTGCCTCAGCTGAAATAGACTGTCTTCACTTCCACATGGCTCACTTCTTTTCATCTCCCAGGCCTTGCCCAATACCCTCTCCCCACCCTGGTTAAAATCTTACACTCCATGGAAGAACAATCAACAGAAGGAAGCACCACCATTTGTTTTTCTACTTTGTTTCTTCTCCATGCTACTTCTCTGCAGCTTCTCAATTGACTAAGTAATTGTTTCAAGCCTGTCTCCACCCTCTCTCAAAGTATGAATTACATAAAGACAGGGATTTTTGTGTGACTTGGTTCACAGGGGTATTACCAGGTTTAGACCTTCCCTGGCCTGTTTTATTAGCTAAAAGGAAGGAATGGGGAGAGGGGGAGTGCACTAAAAATCCAAGCATGGACATGTAGCTAAATAACTAATGGCAGAAGAACTTAGAGTCAATGCTGCAGCTGGATAATGAAACAACTATAAAGACAGACTGAAGCCAGACAACTTGAGTTTTAGTACAGGCTCTCCTGTTTGCTAACTTTGTAACCATAGAATTAATCTCTCTGTGCTTCAACGTCTTCATCTGTAACAGAAGTTACAATGCTGTTGTAAGGGTTAAATGTGTTAACACAAAAAAAGCATTTTTAAAAATGCAAACACTTAGTAAGTATTGAAAAATATTCACCATAATTTAAAGCAATTATGGAGACCTAACATGGAAAGGTATATCTGGTTATAAGAAAGCAACAAATTATACAATAGGATGGAAACTATGCCCAATTTTTATAAGAAAGATAGCAAGAAGGTAAATGCACAGGATAACCTGTGACAGGAAATACTCTAAATTATCAGTAACAACTACTGAGTCGGATAGAGTTAAGAAAATAAAGGAGATACTTCAACATTATCCTTTAAAGTCTGGCAGCAAAACAGGACAGGGGGAACAGTGTCCCAGCAGCTTGTCCCTGAAAGACCTCATCCCAAGGTCAAGACCACTCTTCAAGGACACCTGGGTCACAGACCCCCGCCTCCTAATTTGCAATAGAAAACTCAAAGAGCACCCCAACATTCTTATACCCTCTCTTGCACAAGAAGGTTGCCAAACTGAACAGATTTTACCTAAATTGTCAATATTTTGTACAATATCCCTTATAAACAGTTACATGGCTTCTGCTTTCCTTCCTCAGAGGAAGGGAGTTCATTACCTCAGAATTTTTTTATAATCACTGTATACCATTTGTTCTTTTTATTAAATGCTACTTTCAAATAACCTCCATTTATTTAGCAAAAAGCTTTAGCCCCAACACTGAGCTATATCCAAGTCTTTTTTTGTTTAAAAAAAAATGTAAATATTCTAAAGGAAGTATTTCTAAAATCTGGACATGCTCACATTTCCTATTATAGACAATACAGTGAATCTAAATGAATCTGTACTGTATATCTGTTTGCTTCAGAAATCCTTGTGCACATAAAATTTCACATCTATAAAAGACAGCCAAAACTTTCTAGCCTTGTCATTTTGTTTTATAAAAGAGGAAACTGAGGATCAGACAGATTAAGCAGCTCGCCAGAGGTCACAGTAAAGACAGAGGCAGGGCTGAAAGTCATCCATCACGGCCCTTTCTTCAGTAGAATCAGGCCCTAAGCCCAGAGTTACCAAGATGCACAGGCTATGGGGCTCCATAATAAATAATCCCGGGAGGCCACACATATTGATTCTTTTCTTTCATAGGTGTCAGCTACTACTTCTCAATATGTCAATTTCTAACTTCTATACTCAGTCCACTGTCACCATTTTTAACTGGAATGCAGTGAATCCAGGAAAATTAAAAGATGAAAACAAAACAACTTCATTAGCAATATCATAAATGAAGTATAAGATACATATAACACATGCATAGAGGCCTACTGGATAACAAAAGCAATTTGTGCTTCGAAGGCACACAGGACCTTGAAAAGACCCATCCCCATTAAAATAGGCAACTTATGAACACTTTAAGTAAGACTCTCATATGGTTTAAAAACTTACAAATGACCCTTATTTGCAGTATATTTTCTAGTTACTTTCCCCACAAATTACACCTTTCAGAAAGTCCCCAAACCCTTTTCTTTTGTCTAAGTTGCTCTCCATACCACAGCTCCTTGATTAAGAAGGTAAGTAAGCTCCAAATTATGACTACCTCCTTTTGTCACATTTCTTAATGAATCCCTGTATCAGTGGTGGCAAACCAATGGCACCTGACACTGCTGGCTGTTTGTGCCACTGAAAGCTCTAAATGGCTTGCCATCCCTGTGCTATACACACGTATGTAACTAAATCAGGGGATTTGCTCTTATTTATCTTACACTATTTTGATTCACAGTCTCTAATTACTGAGCCTAAAAAGCTAGTGAAGGGGCTTTGGGGGCCAGGGATTTTGGGGTGCAATGCCTGCCTGGTAAGTGTGAGGTCCTGAATTCAATTGCCAGTAACCTCTCCCCGCCACAAAGGAAGTCTTTTTTCCCTTCCCCTTTATCATGAAGTTTAAAGTTTGATGGCACTTTTGTGTAACTTCCAGAACCAAGACAAACTCAGATGAGTGAGGCTCATGAAGTCAGATCATTGGATATAAAATACCTCACTGCATTCAAACCTCACACCATGCTTAGCATCTAAATCCATCTTGATAAGAAAGGTGAAAAAAAAAAAGTAACGCACACTTTTTAAAAGGGGTTAATAGCTTAAAGTAAATGACATGCATATTCCTATTATGAGGAATATTTCCATAAAATGAAAAAACAAATCTATAATTAGCTCATCTCTCCTAGGATCAATATCCTAATACTGTACTCACTGCAACACTGCCGAAGGCAATAACCTTCCATAGAAAAAAAATAAAAAAGAAAAAAGAGGAAAGAAAAGGGCAAAAGGATTCAAGACCTCAATAAAATGACACTAATAAGAGTAACGTTGATCGGCTGCTACATTTATTGAATTCACTATCTAACTTGCACATCTCATTGTACTTTAATTATCACACTCACCAATGATGACCAAAACTAAATGAGGACATGAATCTATGTATTTTTCTTGGGTAAACAGAGAAAAATGTATACTTCTGATTTCAACTGAGAATGGAATTAAAGGAATAAGGCTTCCAAGATAGTTCTAATACTTCCTAGCTGAATAATTAAAAGTACTTCATGAAGAAAAATGCATGGGCTTATTTCAAGCTCCAACTGCTTGAATACTGTGCGCACTGGAAAACTATTAGATCCCAGCCTGGCTTCTGGTGGAAGATGTAGCCAAACTTACAAATGGTTATGTAAGCTAAGTGAACAGTTATTTAAATTTTGTAAAATATAAAGCACAAAACTTTTATACAAAGGTTTTACACATTTTTCAGTTACTTTTCAAGAGATATAAAGTAAAAAGGAATTCCTTGAAGGTTATAGAAGCAAACCCTATTTTATACAAAATAATAAAATTTAAAAAGTGGAAAACAAGAGTTACGGAAAGACACAAATCTACCTCTTTGGTTGTTTACCTAACCTTGAAAAGCCCACCTAATGGACAGAGGCAGAGAAGAGATTAACCTCTTCCGAGCTGGCTCCCTGGAGCTTTATTTGCTACCCCCCTTCAGGATCAAGAAGTCAGGCAAAGAGCATCAGTATTTTAGGTCACTTTTACGAAGTCAGATTTAAAGCACTCTTGCTAAAGTAACTAATTCAAGAATTGCTCTTCTTATGGTGAAATGTTTAAAGTATTCTACATAGATTCACAGCCCACCAGTTCTTCCTACAGACATGTTGCCCCTACTGAACTATAGACTCCCGGAGGGCAATGCCTAAAGATAATCCGCTTTTACATGCCTTTCATACTAGCGCTCTGGGAGGCTAAGGAAAGAGGACTGCATATTTAAATCCAGCCTGGGCAGTTCAGTGACTTCACAAAACCCTGTCTCAAAATAAAAAACATAAGAAGCAAAATGAGCTGTGTATAGATCAGTGCAGAGGCCCTGGGATTAATTCCCAGTACTAAAAATTATGTAAATATACACACACAAAAAAATGGGTATGTGAATTTAGTATCTCTTAAATCCTTCTAAAAGGTAAATAATAGCCTCAGCCTACAGAGGATGGACACAACCAAATAAACAGATGCACACACCTCTGCATTGCCCCAAAATTCCACAGAAAAAACAAAACTGTACATATAAGTAAGAGGAAATCTGTGGCACTGATAGAAAACTAGGAAAGAGACTATGAGTAGCCCAAATCAAAGGCAACTTTTATGAAACTTCAGAAAATGTGACATTTACAAAGACAGGTCATAAATCAAATGTGGGAGGGGCTGAGAAAGCTGACCTCTATAATTAAAAACACAGACAATGGTTCAAGACCCCATCCTCATAACGGTTGGCTTTCAAAATTACCCACAAGTTCAGACCACAAGTACAGCTCTCAGCCCAAAAGTAGAAATTTTTATATAGGGGCCTGTAAACAAGAGCACTGCAACCAGCCAAGCAGAACAGTATCATCAAATGATTTAAACCCACAAAGGCTCAAACCACACCTAAAACAGCAGCAACTCCTCTATCCTATAAGGAAGTCAATCCTCACCAAGTCATGATCTTGTCTTCTTTAACTATGCAATCCAGACTATGGAAAGATGACAGGTCAAAAGTCTAAGTATTTTAACAGGTAAAGAACAGGGAAAAATGCAGGAAAACATATAGATTAAGACACAAATATATGTCAGGTGTTTTTTTTTTTTTCTTTTTTAATGAGCAAGATTGAACTATATTGTCTAAAGAAAAACAGGTCAAAAATTCATAAGGAAGCAGAGTGACTATTATAAACAACAACAGTCACTTACATAGGCAGGGAGAGAGCTATGATTTTCATGGGGAACACAAAAGGGCTGGCAAAGTTTTATATGTTGAACTGGACGATATTTACAAGGGTGCCTGATTTAAAAATAATTTGGTAACCTACACATTTTTGTGTGATTTTTTTTAAAAGCTTTTTATTGTATAGCATGATTTTAAAAAGGCTAAAAATAAAATTTTAATAAAGCTACTCTAAAATGAAATAACTAGAGATTTCCCAGAAAACAAAAAGAGGAAGAGAAATAAAACTGTGGTAGCTGTCTTTGAGGTCTTTTGAACCTTCCTATCTATCTTAGAACCCACATAAAAGTGGTTTTAACCCATGGAGTATAAACAGGATGTCACAGTTAGCTGGAAGAACCCTGATGTAGGCTTTTAGGTGGAAAAAACCCTGCATTTGGTCCTCTATCTCAGAAGTAACTAAGATGACAAAAAAAGACCAACTAATTCAGAATTATTATAAAAGGATTTCAAAAAGAACACCATAAATAATCCATTTGTGTTCTACATTACAATGCACACTATTGAGAGGAATATTAAAAGCACACAGAGTACGCAGAACACACCCCTGCCTGCTCTCCTTCTATGTTGTGTCTAGGCAACTCTGTCAGTTCTGTGTCTGAAAACAAAACCATAAGCTTTAAAGACAGAACATGCCATACTTTGGATGCTGAATGTTCCCACAAGCCCATGTATTAAAGGCTCAGTCCCAGGTGGTGCCATTGGGAGGGGCTGTGGGCCATTCGGAGAAGCGGCCTTGTGAGATATCTCTAGGTCACTAGGGGAGTAGATGCAAAGGGACCGCAGCCTTTCCTCTTGGCACCCTGGTTTTGATGGAAGTGGCTTAGCTCAGTCACAAGTTCTAGGCTGATATGCTGTCACTGCCCTGAAACAATGGGGCCAATTAATTATGGACTGGAACCTATGAAACTGTGAGCCAAAATAAACCTTTTCTTTTCATAAGTCAATCATCTCAGGCATTTCATTATAATGGTAGAAAGCTGACAAAAGAATTCAAGTCAGGATCTGGTTCTGAAAAAGCCAAATCTCCTCTCAGCCCTAGGACAATGAAATACAAGAGCAACAAGTGAATTAATCTTGGTCTCTTCTATTTTCATCAAAAGACCACCTGGAGCATACAGATACAACAGAACATATGGAAGCAATCTGTGTGACAGACAAAAGCCTGAGATTTTGCTTTAAAACCTTGAAAATCCAGGTATGGTAGCACACACCTGTAGTCCCAGCACACTGCAGGATGATTGCAAGTTCAAGCCCAGCCTGGGCAACTTGGCATTGCCTCAAAATAAAATTTTTTTTATAAGTATGGAGAATGTAGCTCCGTGTGAGGACCCCAGGTTCAATCCCAGCATGGGGGGAGGGGTCAACTCAAGGATAGGACATTTCATTGTATGAGGGAGGACATTTAACTCTATGGCACAGGACAGATGTGCTGGCCCAAACAGAAGCATCCTCTCCATCTCTCTACTGTGCCAGCTGAAAAATGTGACAACTAAAACAAAGGCAAAAAACACAAGGTTTCCAAATTTCACACTTTCCACATGAAAAACAAAGCCTTCTGATGTACACTATCTATGACCCAGTGAAACTAAGCTCTTTCTTTTTCAATAAAATACATTTGGATAGATATTACTTAACATCATAAAAACAAATAACAAAAAATAACAGTGAAAAATATATTTCTAAAAGATTATTCTCATAAATATAATGAACATATTTCTCTAACACAGTCTTCCCCAACTAAGGGTCTCAGCAGACAACCTTGGTTTTTATTTTATTAAGAGAAGCAATCAGAAGTGAACTGTTCTCCCTTCACACCATCCTATCTAACGAACTCCCAAAACACTTGTTCTCCTATGGGTTGGATCAACTGTCCTTACTCCCATTAAGTCTGATGCTTCTACTGTATGCTAGATCCCAGTCTTCAGGCATACTCTGTTCCTATAACTACCCTCATTTCTTCTACTTTGCAGTTTTTCCCTCTATAATGGATCCTAACCCCACCATACAAGTACGTACTCACATCTCATCTTAAAAATAAAAAATTAAAACTCTCAATTTTATACCTCCCTGTACCCAATTCTAGCTCCATGTCTGCCTTTGTAGTAAACCTCTTTAAATACAATCTGTACTCTGCCTCAGTCCTTGCTTCTTATTGTGTCTTAAACCCATTCAAATCCTTCTTATGTCCCCATTTTCCACTGAAACTGCTCATCAAGAACCACCCCTGGCTTTCTCTAGACAAATCCCATAGATCAATTCTCAATCTTCACCTGTCTCAATATCTCAGGGGCTCTTACACAGCAGGGCACTCCCTCCTCTGCAAACACGGCCTTCACTACAGTACTCTCCTGCCTGCTTCTGCCTCCCCTGGTCCATGCTGCTCTGACTCTTCCTCAGTGGTTCTCTTCTTTTCTGTCTAACCTCATTTGCTAGGTGATCTTGCCCAGTCCCATGCCTTTATGGATCTACAGGACAGTTTTGAACTTATATCTCAAATTCCTACCTCATACACATAACATATTAACTCAGATATCTAGTAAGCATCACAAATTAGCACGATCTAACAGAACCTTTGATTTTGTATTTCCACACCCATTCTACTCCGCACAAAAACAAATGGGGCGGGGGGGACTCTGTTCTTTCTCATCTCAGATAAGTGATACCAATATGCATAAACCAATACTTAACACACCCTGTCATCAAAAAAAAAGAAAAAAAAAACCCTAGGCATTACCCTTGATTAGTCTTTTTCATATTTCACATTCAATCTACCTGCAACCGACTCTGCCTTGACAAGAGAATTTAAATCCAACCATTTCTATTGCTGCCACACTTATGCAAACTATAGGCATTCCCTGCTTGTACTTTCTGGCCACCAGCATGATATTTCAAAATCTGGTTCCCCAGATCCTCACAGACTTTTGTTCTGTCACTACACTACAGTCTCTATCTGACATCGTCTCCTTCAGAAGGCTTTGCCTGACCACATTCTATTAAAAAGCGCCCTCTGACTCCATCACTCCCTGTATTTTATGCCTGGGTTATGCTCTTATGATTAAGCTTAACAAAAACTGAAATAGTGTTGCTTATTTTTTAAATGTCTACTTATTTCCTATCCCCACCCACACAAACAAGGTTGAGGAACTTTATCACAGCATACACAGAGCACAACAATATCACACTGTGGATGACACACATGAAGGCCTGAAATTCTATCAAATCCTTTCCATTCAAGTACCATAGCATGATTATACTCTAGCCTTCTCTTGCCTTCTCATGGCTCTTCTCACCTAAGTTTAAACACACACACACAAAGACATGGAATAGAAAAGCAAAAATGTTCAGTTCCATTATACCTGCAGGTTTTTACATTATGAAGCTTCTTTTAATGCTATTTATTACAAAAGCAACAAATGCAATCTAGAGAAAATTAGGGCTGGAAAACACTGAGTAGGAAAGATAACATTTAAAATTCTTAAATGTACCCAGAAGACCTCGGTAGCTGAAGGGAGCCTCAGCTGCCCCTCCCTCCCACTCAAAAGACCTCAGCAGCTGAGAGGAGCCTTGATTGCTCTTCCCCTGCAACCAGACCACCTCATCAGCAGATGGGAGCATCACCAACTCCTTTAACCACCTGCAGTACCTTGGTTAGCTTGCAGGAGCCTCAGCGACCTCTCCCCCTGCCCAGAGGAACTCAGCAGGCCAGCAGGCAAACAGGGAAGCCCTTCTTCCATATGGAAAACCCTGGGTGGACTGACAAAGCACCAGTGAGGCCTTCCCTTACCTGGAGAAACCTGGCTAGGCCTGTGAGACCTCAAGTGGCACAGTAGGGTTGTGGCTGGGGTACACACCACGGACAGGTTGGCATGGAAGCTTGAACCAGCCTGAAGCCACAGGAACAATATGAGCTAAGGGTTGATTCATATCAATACTCCTAGGCTAGTCAGCCTAGCAAGAATATAGGACTCACCCAAATGACCCCACAGGAGTAATTCAGGTGACTGGCCCCTCTCTTACCCAGCAGTTAGGTAAACATCAGCTAGAGGACCCTAAGACACACACAATGGACACTCGAAACCAGCAGAACTAAAAAAACCAAAATACTAACCAAGAGGTGAAAATGACAAAAT
>RJWM01013014.1:0-54564 GCA_004363535.1 Dasyprocta punctata | reverse complement strand
AGAGGTAGAGCCTCTTGGTGATTATTTTTGTACTTTCCACGTCTCCAGTGACTTCTTTTATTAAGATTCCCAAGAATAAGACTTATGATTTATCTTGATGACATATTAACAGCCAGTAATACCAAATACATTCTTCTTTCTTATATACCAGAAAATATATTCTTGTTGTCAGCCTTTGGGGTACAGTGAATTTCAAAAATTTCTCTGGTGCTTTTTCTCAACATTGAACATTCTTAACTTTGTAAGTTACCAAAATAGTTACAAAGAGGTTCTGGAAAGTAAAAGAAACATAGAGAGAATGGAATGGTGTCTTATCAGAAAGACATAAGAAACACGAAAGTCATCCTATGACTTTCATTTATAGAAAATTGAATGGGATTAATGTTTGCGATGAATACTATGAATGGATAAAGATTCCCCTAAATGCAATTTATATTCATCCCAAACTGGTTAATTCAGTAGTCTCACTTAATATTTCCAATATGAAAGAGAATTTATCTTTTGCATTAAAAACCATTTTCAAGGTGATGTCATTTAGAAATGAAACAAATAAAATTATTTGAATTTCACAAGGTTCTTTATTGTTTATCTCTTGGGCTTTACTTCTTGGATGTGTTTACAGCAGCAAAAGCAATCAAATCATAGGCCACTTCAGATTTTCCCGAGAGAAGATGAGTCATTCATGACTCATTTGGAGGAGGAAAGCATCTTTCATCATTTGCAGAAAAAAAGATACTAACCCTATCTTTTTTAAAAATATAACACAATTTGCTCCTCCTCTGCATGCAAACTCTCACATTTCAGTTCAGGGGTCCTAATAGCAAGTAAAAAATATGCAACATATCCCCCAGGCATTTCACACAGACCATCTCCCCATAAGTAGTTAAGGATTTTCCTGTCTCTGTCAGATCTCATTTTACCTTAACATTTTACTTTGAATTTGTATAAATAGAAACAAAAATCCATGGTGGGAAAGGGAGCAATTGTGAAAAAAAGAGTATTTATCCATTTCAGTAGTGGTCCCTTGGTACTTCTCTATGAAAGAGGATATTTTTCTTTTTTAAAGGTGGGAAAACATAGTATAAAGATGCAAAAATGTGCAGTAAAATTTGATTTACTATCACACTTCTTGATGTGCCCATCATCAGACTGTTGATCCTTGAGAAAGAAATTGCCTGGATTTGTACACAGTAAAGAAGTTCTGGCACAAGTTCTTGACATAAAATTGCTACTTTATGGGTATTTGTTGAATAAATCAGCTCATCAAGATGGATTGGGGCTTAAATTATAATTACACACTGTATAAAATACATCCATGAATAGATAGATGAGTGAGTAGATATGTGAACAATTCTTCCTGGATGTCGTGGGGAGGGACATTGAAAGTGTCTTGACAGCTTTGTCAGGGAAGCCAGGGGACAGTGTTACTGGGTCTCCAGAGTCACTGTAGCTGGCTGGAGGTGCTAAACTCATGTGAATGAAGTAAAACTGGCTTAAAAGCTGTAGAACTCAGCTTGAGTATAGTCTGTGCATTATTAATTGATTATTCATTGAGTTGCTCACTTACTAGTTCAGATCATTTAAACTTTATCACTGAGTTACAGTGCTCCTTGGATGGGTTCTTCTATTTCAGTGCTTCTATGGTAAGTATATTAAGGGTTCTTCAATTGGTTGCTACCCATGTGGTACCTCCTCATGTATCTTCTTTCTTCTTCACTAGCTAGAACTTATATGATGTCACTTTACCCATTTCAGATTGCTGGGGTGCTATGTGTGTGATGGTGGTGGTGGGATGGGGTCCTCAGTAACAATGGCCGGGTGTAGGGTAGTGATGTGAGTTGGTTGGTTTTGTGCAAACACTGAGAGGAAGATCAAAGGCAAGGATAGCTTTGGAAAATGTAACAGACAATGAAACAAAATCCAAATTCAGGTTTAGGGTCCAAAATCAGAGCATCAAATCAATACCTGATAGAGTCCAATTGTTTAGGAATGAAACAAGCACAATTATTTGAATTTCACAAGGTTGTTATTTTTCTCTGTGACAATCCTCTGAACTGCTCTCAATGTTTTGTACATGTTGTGTCTTGGAACATGCTGGAGACTTACATGAGCTTGTTATAGTGTGTTTGGATGATCACCCCCCCCACCCCGCTTAAGCCTCATGTAATCATGGACAGGGCTGAGTCTGGCATTTGTGATTGGTTTGTTGTCTGGTCCTGGGATTGGTGGTGTGCGAGCTGAACTCACCTAGGAGTGGAGCTGGCATACAGTGTAAGGGAGGGAAGAAGGCATGTATTACTTCTCTTGCCAGTTTGTGCCTTGCTGTTTGCAGTGGCCATGAACGGCTGCCCCCCCTGCCCCGTTATGCCACCCTGCCTTGCAGCCAGCTGAGTAGGGACTGAAACCACCAAGAACTGTAAGAAATAAACTTTTCCTTCCCTAATTTTGGGCATCAGGTATTTTGTCTCAGCAATGAGAGAAAAGTAACTAAGACGGAGCTTTTCCAATAAATCATCCCCAGCAAGTGTTTCTCTACAGTCTCTTTCTCCCACCCCCTCTTCCTCCATGCCCTGATCATTTCATCTCTTCTTCTCTCCTTTCTCTTTGGTATAGTATTTGAATTTTCATAATTTGACTCTATGGCATTGACCTCAAGACATAGACTTATAAAATCCAAAAATATTGGGAAAAGCACACAAAAGAGTTCTTAAGTAATGGAGTTAAGAAGATGGGTAGAGTGTTCGACCTGATGTGGTAAAACACAGGGGGACAGTGGGCTGATGGGGCTCTTTCCAACCTGTTTGATCACCCGTGAATAACCTTGTCTAGAGCTCCAGTTTACCTGGGGTAAGTGAATGAGAGTGAGAAGAGAAGCACCCCAGGACCTGTGCAGACTCCCCTATAGAGTTCCTCAGTTAGACAGCCACTACCCTGGAACTGCTTACTATTCCCAGTATTTCTTGATTCACATTTTTATAAAACTGAGTATTACAAAAGTTTTTGGTGCTTTAGGTACTTGTTTGCAATTCTCAATGACACACTCAAACTAAGTCAGCAACTTGAAAAAAATATTTTTAGCATATACCATCTGAGAATGTCCATTATTTAGTAATAGATGTTTTGAAACTGAAGTAAAATTTTATAATAATGTAAAAATGCTAGAAATAAAAACATAATTCTAAGCACCCTAATAGAAAATCTCCTTTTATTATTACATATTTTACTTCTTCTCTTCCATCTCTTCTCTTTCCTTCCCATATTTGTTGTGTCTCTTCTGCCTAGGTGCTATTTTAGGACTAGGGGATACAGCTTCACAAAATAGAGAATTCTGCCCTCTTGGAAATTTTGAATATTAAACAACAGACATAAAAGTAAGGAAATAGTATGTTATAAACCTTCAACTTTATTGGACAAGTGTAAAAGCCAGTCAGGGTAATAGGATGAGGCTCCTCAAGGAGAAGATTGGTCAGGAGGGGACTGGCTGTGCAGATGAGTGATGAAAGGGCAGAGAGCACCAGGGTCAAAAAAGTGTCAAGACAGGAGCTTGTCTGTGAAGCTTCAGGAGTATCAAAGATAGCCGTAGCAAATGAAGTGACAGGGAGGTTACGGGAGATGAGGTCCGAATGGCGTGATGGGTCTTAGACCTTGGAATTTTGCCTCTATGTCCAAATGAGAAGCCACATGAACTGACTGTCATGTTTCCAGCATTCTTCTGGCTGCTGCATGGAGATGGAATCCAGACAGGACCAGGAAAGCAGCAGGGAGAGCAGCTGGGAAGCACTGCAGTGTGGGGGAGAGAGGATGATATTGAACACGCTGGGGCAGTGGAGGTGCATATGTCTTCTGCAGGAATCTACACGTAACACACTTGACATCGTGGATAAGCCAGTATGTTCTGCACCAAAACACAGCAGCCCAGAAACCTCAGAAACTTGGCTGTCATTCTTGTCCCCAGCACTCCTGTCAAAGGAAATACTCTTAACGGCGGGATTCAGATTCTGTTGCGGGCATGTCTTGGAGAGTTTTTTATTTTTTATTTTTTGCTGATCTGTTGCCTGAGAGTATGCATTTATCAAATTTCTGCTAATGAAAGCGTTAATGAATCATTAGTATCATTGTTTGCTGCTTCAAAGATCACGTGCTTTGTCCATTTACCTTCATGTAATATGGTAAACTAAATGTGTTCGAGATTATGAGATCCTTTTCTGCCTAATTTATTCTGTAAACTGCAAGTGTAAATCATGCTGCTCTCATGCAATTTCAGTTGAAAGGGTAACAACAAAGCTGTTGGAATAGAAACGTCCTAACTCGGGAGGGGGGTGGACACAGAACCACTGAGTTGGAATGCTATTGTGATTTTTTTTAGATGTTTTTAGTTTTAAAAATAATTTCCAGATTGTCATTTTTGTAATTCAAATTTCAATTTATAGCCTAAACATTGCAATAAGCTTTGGGGGGTATTAGAGCTTGCTTTGGGTCTTTGTCTGCTAATGATTCCATTACTGCATCTATAGTGAAACAAAAACATTAAAAAAAAAAAAAACCTCCAACATAAGCATTTTCTAACCACGTCCTGTGATGGGGCATCAGACACTGTGGGGGAGTTGTTATTGTTGTGGAGAAAGATGCGATTCTGTGTTAGTTTTCACAGTATTCTTTCTTTTATTCCAGGGCCAGCAGAGCCATGAAAGCCCCTGACTGTAGATCGCTAGGATGGGGCAGGTCTTCACGATGACAAAGCCCGAGCCTTAGCTATTACAGCCAGGAACACAGAGGTTCAGGCTGATGAACTAACTTAACGGGGAAGCAGTATTTATATATTATTAAAATGTGGCTGTTATCACATCCTGTTATGGTCTGGGTCTGGCCCTATAAGGGGCATGACATTTAGAAAATTCTCGTGGGGTTTGATTCCCTCCCCTTGTCTTTGTTGCAGCCATCTGTCAAAAGATCCATTCATCGGTTTTGATGGGACATTTTCAGGTTGACACAGACCAAAGAGAAGGGGCTCAAGACGACCATCCAGTCTCCACAGTTGTGGTGATGGGCAAATGACAAGGGCAGCACACTTCGAAGAGCAGTCTTGCTGTGCCTGGTCCTTGTTGCTTTGTATGGATGGATTGGCCCCATCCTCCCTGTTAGGGACCTCCAGGCTCACGGAGCACCAGCAATGGAAAAAGAAAGCCAGAAGGGCACTGCCCCTCTCTAATGGGAGATAATGACTGTAATCAAATAAGGCTCCTGCTGCACAAGGCAGTACCACTGTTGCCTGTGGGGGTGTAAACACAACCTCATTAACAATCTTGCTAACAGGCAGAGGCAGCCGTGCATAACAGAACATGCCTGACCCTGAGACTCCTCCCAAACAGGGTGCAAATTCTGATGATCCCAGACTAGAATTTGGATCTCTGTGTTCCCATTTGTAAAATGGGAATGATAGTGCATACCTTATCAGGTGGAAAGGCTGCTAGGTGCCAGAATGAGGGGGAGGAGTTCCAGGGAACATCTGGTGGCATCTTGTGGGGATCTGCTTGTGGCAGTTTCTTCCTTGGCCCGAAGTCCCCAGTCCTCTAGTAAGCAGAAAAGTTAGCTTGTCTTGAACCCCGCTGGGGCACTGAGAATCTTCTCAAATGAGGGGATGAAAAGTCTGCTCTTTCAGCTGTTACTTTTAAAAAATATTGTGTTTAGTTCTGGTAGCAGAAAACATTGGAATTCCAGGTTAACTTACATTTATGGTTTCCCAAGCCAAGGCTATGCCCCCTGATACATAACTGCATGTTGACTAGAGTATCAGCTACATTTCCAAGTGGCTGTACCTTCCTTCCCTTCCCTTCCCTTCCCTTCCCTTCCCTTCCCTTCCCTTCCCTTCCCTTCCCTTCCCTTCCCTTTCTTTTCCTTTCCCTTTTCTCTCCTTCAGGTGGATTGGGCTGGAGCACAGGCATTTGTGTCTCCAACCTGTGGCCTCCTGCTGATGAATGCCTCTGACGTCTGTGTGCACCCTGCAGTGTGACTCAAGTATGGTGACCTGCACTCCTTTTCAGTTGGGAGAGGCAGCACTGCTACCGTGAGGCACGGGTGCAGCGGGTGCTGTTGCGAGCTGCTCAGTCCCTTCAGGAGTGCTGCTGACCTGTAGTCCTCCGTGTCAGTGGGCTTGGGGACTTGTCTTGGTTGAAGGCACCACCTCATCCCGGACAGTCCACGCAACGACCTGCTGATGTAGGTGCTGTAAAGACCTGGTGTCTCACACCGTCTTGACTGAATTCTGAAGGGCCATCCTGGTGACACAGCTCCCATGGGCGAGCCCAGGCCTTTGCTGGGACAGAGTCTCAGCTCAGCGCCCCACCCATGCACTCTCCTGCCTCCATTCCTCTGGCAGTTCTCCTCGGTGACCTCCTGACCACTAATCCTAATCTGTCAACTTCATTGGATTGAGAAACAGCTAGTAGATTAGTAAAGCCTGCTCCAGGGCATGTCAGGGTGGATTTTGGAAGCCTGACCTTGAGTACTATGTTTGTTTCCTCTTCAGCACTGTTCCCCTGCTCTGCTTCAGGGCCACTGTGAACCGAGTAGCTTGGTTTCACCACAGCCCTGCCTTGATATTTCTGCCTTGGAGGCTGCTAGCCATACACTGAATCTTCTAAAAGTGTAGCTGCCCGTCTCCTTCCCAGGGACTCCAATCTAAGGCAAGGTAGGTGTTGGGACAAGAGCATGTTTAGATGCATCTCGATCACAAATATTTCACAGCTCTGTCTCTTGATGATGCTCCTAAAAATGACCACCTCTCTAGCACCTACCTTGCCGCGTGTATTCTCTTCGTTGCATAGTTTCTACCCTTATCTCCACTTCCTGGCTCCTGAATTCTCAACTCCATCTCCTTCCAGAGGCAGGGAGGTGGGGAGGGGTGCTAGTGACCACAGTGTGCATTTCAACAGCTATGCATTAGAACTCTCGTTCTGGTCAGTGTGGTCAAAGAATGAAGTGTTTTCTTCTCATCTTTTCTTCCTTTTTTTTTGGAGGGGGGTTGCTATGCGCTTGAACTTACTACGTAGCCCAGAGTGTCCTCGACTAGTGATCCTCCTACCTCAATCTCCATAGGTGTACACTACTATAACTAACCATGTTTACTTATAAGGGCTGTCTCTCTGTCTCTCAGTCACTGTCTGTCTCTGTGTCTGTCTGTCTGTCTGTCTGTCTGTCTCTCTCCAAGGTCTTCCTAAGTTCCTAAATTGCTCAGACCAGGCCCCTACCTCAGCTGCCAAGAACACTGGGATTACAGGTGTGTACCACCATGCCCGGCTAAAGGATCCACTTTTAAGTATCCGAGAACCTGATCAAAGCTGCACACCCCAAGTATCTGGGTGCCTTGCCCCAGACTCAGAGGTCTGACTGGAGACACACACCCACAACTAGGTTCAGGCAGAGACTACGGCATTACCACCCATGGGAGTGGGGGGCATGAAGCCACAGTGAGGTATGGGTGGCGAGCTGAGCTGAGAGGCTGCCCCGACAAAGGTGTGGACCAATCGATGGGAACTGGGGCACCAGGGCGGCTTTTCAGATTTGACCAGGGATGGTGTGGAGAGGCGAGACATTTACACTGCTGACCTTGGCTGGTCACTGCATGGACTGCCCTGGGTGAGATACTGCCCTTCAGCCAAGGCTTTTTAAATTAAAATTTGCTTTTAAATTGCTTTTAGGAGCCTGGGAGGTAGCTCGTGGTGCAACGGCTGCCTGGCAAGCGCAAGGCCATGAGTTCAATTCCCGGTACTAAAAAAATAAACAAACAAAAAATAATTGCTTCTAAATTTATTTTTAAATTGCTTTTAAAAACAAATTTTAATGTAAAAGAAATGATCTGCAATTATATCTACCTGTCAGCTGTGCTGTGCCTTAGACAATGGGACTGCAGGTCATCTTTCTGATACTTCGTTTATGTGTTTTTTCCCCGAATTTCTATATAAAGAACATATATTACTTTTATAAATGGAAAAAGTGACAGTTTATTAAGAAAGTCCCTAGTGCATTCTGTGCGTGTCCCTGGCAGCGATGCTAAGAGAGCCTCAAATGCTGCCCTACCCTTCTAAAATGAACACGATCAGAGCCCTGCACAGGAGTCGGGGGGCTTGTGGTCCAGGCAGAAATAGCCATTAGAACACAGAGCATATTTCATGCCCCAGTTCATAATTTCAGAACATGGACGGACCGTTTCCAGTGCAAATTACAGAAAAGAAGATGCGAACATCACAAGCAGGGCCAGACAATTTCATCTCCCTTTTTACAGCTGTTCATTAACATAACAAAACATAAGTGAGTGTTTAGCCTGCACCCTTGTCTGTTTTAAACGAAGGCTGAATAGAAGTATGTCAGAAGTAAGCCCACTAGACCAGGAGAAGAATTTTCTGGGAGAAAAAAAGAAAAAAAAAATAAGATTTGAAATATGCGGTCACCAAAGAAGGGCTACCATGTTTTACTTTGTAATTATGAAAATTTGTCTCTTTTGACAAGTGAAATGAATTTAGGCACTCAGGCATGGGGGAGAAAGTTGAATTGTCTGAAAATTAAATCAAAGTAAAAATGAAAAATATAAATGGGTGTTTCATATTCACTAACATGGGAGTCATCTTTTAGATCTGACATTTTGAAGCAATCCTCGAGAAACCTGATATAGCTCATACCTCTGAGTAAATTATGGTCCCGAGCAGTGTGGAAATAATTGAGAATGTTTGTTGTTTTTAAATAAATGCAATAAATCTGGGGAGGCATCAGTGGTCTAGAGTGCACAGAGCACCATTTTCTATCCTGAGACATACAGTGTGCTACAGGGAGACACATGCATCCTCACTGGTGCTCTGGGTGTGGCAGACAGGAGTGTCCCACTGAGTAGCATGGAGTTGGCCAAAGAGGGGAAGCACCCAGTGGAAACTGCTCACCTCCCACTCCCCTGTCTGTGGAGGTGTGGCCCAGGCAACTCATTTTCCTTTAAAATGCAAATGGGGACAGGACTGTCCCTCCCAGGGGTGTCGGTGTTGCAGGCAACTGAGTTAGATAGAAATATTACAGGCAGGCAGACAGGGATGGGCTCCCGAAGGAGCCAGTGCAGAAAGCCAGATAGCTTGCAACCTTGGAGGAGACAGACCCCTCTGATGTGGGCCAGACCTCAAGACCAAAGGTCAAGCAAATGCACCCACATCCTAAGGACTGATATTCTACATAGGTCTCTACCACCTTGAGGAAGCCAGGAGTCACCATCCCAAACCCCTACAGGGAGTCACTGCTGTGTAAGCACGCCCCCTTGCTACTTGACTCTCTTCCCCATTTGTTCCCGATTTAATCAATTTTACCTGATCAGTGAATCTTATTGGTTGACCATAATTCTGTCCCACCTTATGCCCACCTTTTGAGTTCCCATTTTGGACCTGCCTCACCTCGTGGTTTTGCTCCATAAAAGTCCCCAGAAATGACAGAGTCTTTGGCAACCCACTCGGGACGCCTTCTGTCTCTCTCTCAGACAGAAGCTTTCTTTCTCTCAATAATTATATTCTGCTCTTAACCTCTGTTGTTCCTAAAATTCATTCTTCGATTTTAGAGAACATGAACTTGTACCAGACATCTAGTAGGTAGTGAGTTTCATTCTCCTGTGTCACTGGGAAGACTGATAAACAATCATCAAATTGTTGCCCTACGACGGTGGGTGTGAACAGTGCCCAGTGCTAAGTACTGAATCAGAGTACCTCTCTGTAACCTCTCTACAGGTGTGTGCACGCTCTTGTGTGCTCTGTGTGTGTGTGTGTTTAGGTGTCTGCATGTAATCAGTGGATGTGTGTGTGTGTTTTATGCATGTTTGTGTGTGGGGGTATGTGTGTACTTTGTGTGTGTATGCATGCATACACTTTGTGAGTCTGTGTGTGCTTTGTATTTATGTACATTGTGTGTGTGTACTTTGGGCATCTTTCAGGAAGGAGGCACCTTCGAGGACTAGCAGTGTGCTATTCTCTGTGTCTTTGTAGGCCTGAAGCTGCTGAGTAGCTCAGCCCATGGACCTGGTATTGTGGTTTTTAACAGAGCAATTGAACTGACTGCCTGCATTCCTGTGTGTTCCTATGTGTTAATGCATAAATGCTACATGTACATAGAGCTTTACTGTGCTTTAGAAAAATATACTGTGTGTGTATATTATGCAATATTTTTAAATACAGTACTCTATGTTTTAAAATAAGTGTAGCCACTTTCTAGCCAGAACTCAGTGATGTTGTGGAAAGTCTATGTAATTTAAAAATGGCCCATCCCACAAAGGGTGCCATGTGGTCAATTAAGGAGGCTGGAAATCCTGAATTTTTTAATTAGTTCCATAGTCAAGAGTGGTTTAGTTCAAGACAAGGAATGCCTTGACCTAACTGGAGTCCAGGGAATTTATGGTAATAAGTTGAGAGCATCGCATGGGACTGAAAGAAAAGCACATGCTATAAGCCTCCTGCACCCTTGCCTGTCTCTTTCCCTCACTGCCTTCCCCAGATCTTTCCTTTGACCTGGTGCTTTCTGCTTCCTTACCGCGTGTGGTTCCCTGCTAGTGGCCTGCCCTGCACTGTTATTCCTTGTCCTCGTGTCCCCTTCCTGCTTCTCGGCAGCCTCCCCTTCACACGTACCTCGTCTCTCCATTGCTGTTCTGGCAAATTTATCCACCATCCCCACTGGACCAGGCTTCTGAAGGGCAAGGGCTGCGTCTGTGTGGCTTGCTCTGCTCCGAGCCTCCCAGGACCCCTGGCTCACAGACGTTGGTGCTCGATCAGGGTCTGACTCGTGAGTGAATGTCTGAAAGGCAGCCTCAGACCCACACTTTGAGTGGCACTGTGACACTAGTAGTAGCTCCCGGCCTGGTGTTCCTGTGGTCTTTGGTTGTTTGTTGGTTTTAATCTTTTCATTTTCCTTTGGTTCCATAACCACTAATACTCCATCCAGTAGCTACAATATGCAGCCTGGGGTTGGAGTTTGGGGCCCAAGCCAATGTAATAGACTTACTTCAAACTTTTCCTGGACCTAGTAGGAAAAGTTTGGCCATGTTATGAGTTTGTGTTCCCAGACATTCCAGCACGTATTTTGCTGTTTAAGAATGAAGTCAACACAGGAAAACAGAGACGAAAGATGGGAACAAAGTCCTGGTGAAATTGTTTGAGTAGCTGGGTTTAGTTTTGCCTGCCACAGTAGGCCTCTGTATCTCCACCTCTTCCTCCTCTTCCCTTCCTTCTCTTTTCCCCCCTTCTACTCCTTGCTGTCTTCCTTCTCATTCTCTTCATCCTCATCTTCATTTTTTTAAGAAGCCAAGTTCTGCAGATTTAAATTCCTTGTTTTAATTCAATTTTTCATATCCTGAATTACATTCCTGAATTCAGTAAGCGGTCCGCAGTGGAGGCAGCTGAAGCAAGTTTCCCCTGGGATGAGCTGGGGGCCTGATACAAGTCTCTGAGAACCTTAGGGGATTGTGCCCTCTCTCCCATGTGCTTACTGGAGAGGACTAATGCGAATGAGGTCTATTGTGTTCACTTAATATTACTAAGAATATTTTGAAGCTGAGTGTCACTTGGGTTTATATTCCTTTGAAGCTATGAACCCAAATGCAGATGCCTCCCAGGGAGAATGAGCTCAGGGCTCAATGCATCTGCCAACACGGAGTGCCCACCCTGCATGAGGCCTCTGCCCTGGGCCCAGCAGCTATGGACAGGGAGTCAGCATCACGTAGTCTGCTGTAGGACCCCAGGTTCCCTTTCTGGGGCTGTGAGATCAAAGAGCATGAAAGGCAGAGGACACAACAGGATTTTCTAGTCCAGTTGGCAGAATCAGGGTACTACAAGCTGTGTTGAGGTTGAGCTGGGGTCACTGGAGGGAGCAATAAGGTCTACCCAGATGAAGGGTCAGAACCCTTAGGCTAGGGTTAGGATTTGTGTTAGGGAGCACTGCTCGGGGGCACCGTCTGTGATGACACTTTCTCACTCCCAGTACCAATGGGAAACACTCAATGTACATTCGAGTTCTTGTGTTGGCTCAGCATATTTTTATTGCACATGTGCTCTGGGCTGTGCTCTGCCATAGGCAGAGTTAACCCTTTATGGTACAAGGCAGATGTCACGATCTGTGTACACTACCAATCCCAGGAACTCCACCTTGGTCCACACCTCTAGCTGTGGCAATGAAAGAAGTTTCAATTCCTGCTTCCCAGATCAGACAACTGCATCTTGGGGCAACATGAGGTCTTGGATATAGGAAGGAATAAAAAGGAGTGGAGCCTGGGTAAGAAAGGGTTCTAAGACTGTGACTGGACACTGGGCTGGGCCTCTCCTGTAGGGTAATGGAGACCTGAGCTCATGGCTTGGGGGGAAGGGAGCCACACAGGGGTCAGAGGGCTGGTTGGGATCTCTTTGATTTTGGTGTGCGTGGGCGCGGTACACACACACATATGAGAGAAACAGAGAGACTGAGAGATGAGAGGGAGAGAGAGGAGGGAGGGAAGGAGGGAGAGAGAAAGAGAGAGAGAGAGAGAGAGAGAGAGAGAGAGAGAGAGAGAGAGAGAGAGAGGGAGAGAGAGAAATTGGAAGGCAGGGTGGGAAGGAGCGACCCAGAGAGACAGGTAAAGACAAGATGCAGTACAGGGTTGACTGCAGAAAGAAAATGCGCCCCAACGGAGTAGCTTTCTGAGCTGTGCATGGTTGTTGAAACCAGGGCCTCTGCTTGCTGGAAGAAGGGCTCAAAACAGGAGTCAGGGCAGGAAAGAGTACTGCGTGCTGAGCAGTGCCTGGGGCTCCTCAGTTGGGCACGCTCTGCTGGACTGGGGAGGGTTTGCCTGGCCCAGATGGCAGGCAACTAGAGTCCACCACACCAGAAGGGGCACTGCATGCAGCTGGGGGGAAGCAGGGTCTGAGTAGTGCCCAGTGGACATGTTTATTTTGGCACCCTGAAAGTCAGTGGGGCATTGGAATGACTGGCATATGTTGAATAGCTACTCCCTAGAAGGGTGTTATGTGGATAAGCTCATTCTGTTTCACTTAATTGAAAAATCAAAATCTGTAGCTGTCATGAGCTCAAGCAGACAGATTTGAGGTTGTATCCTGGCTGCTACTTAATAACTATATAGCCTTAGACTTTGATTTATGGCTCCCTGAGCCTCAGTTTCACCATCTGAAAGCCGCTGAAAGGACCAAATGTAGCTGGACCTGTGACCTGTGATGTCGGTTACCCAGAGCCAGGCACCAGTATGTGCTGAGTACATGCTGGCCTCCGGAAGCACACTGAGAGTGGGCAGTGCGATCTCCGACTCTGAGCTGTGAGGGAGCAAGGACCAGAGGCATCCATGCTTCTCTTTTGGAGGTTTCACAGCCCCGGGGACATCATAGAAGCCCCGCCTCTTAGGCTGACTATAAAGCCCTCGCAGCGATGGATTATTGATTTTTCTTTTCTTTAATAACACTGGCTTCTGGTACACAGTGACTGGGAGTTTGTGAGTTAGGGAGATGGTTACAGCCTGCTGGATTGCTCCTGGCCACTGTCATTTTTTGGGGGACATTAGGGAGGTGATTCAGACTGATACTGCATCCACCCCCTTACACACACATGCAAGGGAGCCTGGTCTTTGGCAGCACTGACTTGGAGTCCCTTAAATCGAAAACACAAGTTCAGCTAATACTAACCCTAACAAAATTAAAACCCAACTCTAACAAAACCTGCACGTGGTGAAAATAATAATAACAGGAATACAAAGTTGAAAGGGTATGTCTTGCCTGGTGCAGACCCTTAGAAGCCTTTTTCAGGAGTGACCAGATTGTGACAGTTTCTTATTTGTAGAATGTTCACAGTTTCTGACCCACTTGCAGGTATATGCATTTTTGTGCGCGTGCGCATTGTATATGTGAGTTCTATATATCCTTCATTTGTACCAGTGGGCTCTCATTACATACACAGACAAATGCAGACACCCCAGCCCTGTGTGTCCTTTTGTTCCCTTTAGCAACCTGTCTTAGAGAATATTCTCCATCACTTCTTTCAGATCTAGTGCATTCTTTAATCACCTCATTAGGAATTTTTAGTATTCTTATATTGTATTCCATAGTATTCTTCTATGTATAGATACACCAGGAAGTATTCATATAATCTGTATTATTGCATAACTTTCCCCTCGCTCAAGTTTTTATGTTATAAACAATACTGCAATGAACACAGACAAATGGTGTTGAACACATTGGAGAACACATCTGTAGAATAAATTTCTAGAGCTGGAATTCCTACTTTAGCTCTGATGGATATTAGCGAAGGATTGCTGCACCGATCACACCGCTGACAAAGGAAAGATCTTTAGCTCCTTGTATTTACCTCCTGGGTGGCAGTAAAGCTGTAGATATCATCAACTAAGCAGATGAAAAGTGGGATCTCATTTGTGTTTTGATTTGCATTTCCTTATGCTGAGTGAGGTTGTGCCGAGATTTAGTGAAGTATTAACGTATTAACTAATTATCCAATTGTTCTTTACTTGGTTGCAATTATGTCTGCCCAATGAGATTGAAGCGCTTGTGCTGCATCTCAGCCAAGATGGCAATGAGGGGAGAGGACAGATCATTTGCTGTATGTTTGTTCCATAACTTAAATTATTGACCACTGCAATGGAAAAAGACTTCACCAGACTTCGGCAGGCCGCTTGCATCAGCCCTCTGTGCCACTAAGACCAGGGGCTGGCAAGCAGGTTTCACAAAAGGCCAAATAATTATTTTAGGTTTTGTAGGCCAGATGTTCTCTCAGAACTACTCAGCTCGATCCTGTGGTGGAAATCAGCCTAAGGTAATATGTAACTGAGCGAGGTAGCCGTCTTTCAATAAAATTTGTTGTGAGCTGTATTTGGCCCTTAGGCCTTCACTTTCAAACCTTTGCTCTACACCACGTGCCCATAAGCGGGTGTCTGGAGACAACACTGATCCCTAATTTTGTAGATTCCAGATGGTACTGCACAGCTGTGACCCTCATGTTACAGGCAGGAAGATATGCAAACCAGCAAGAATCTGTGCGTGTGTTTGGACCTTCAAGATACTAGGCCTTAGGATGGTGTCATCCTCGAGGGTGAAAGAGAGGCCGGAAGTTCTAAAATGTCCCCACTTGCAAGCAGAGCTCAGGCGTGCAAGCTGTTGGTATCATGTCTGTTTACCCTGACTACATACTCGCATATTAAATCTGCTCTGCTCTGGACACTTCAATGGCATGCCCCTAAAACTAGTATTTGGAACACAGAAAAGAGCAATCTCCTACCCTCCCAAGTCAGGCCCCACCGAGGAGTGAACCCAGAGCTGAGGGGTTCTCCTCAGCAGTACAAGTAAGGGGAGCCTCGCTGGAAGGGGGAGCCCCGCATTCCTGTGCGGATGAGGGCTGCAGAGGACGTGGGGGTGCATGGAGGATTCAGAGAAGGCAGGAGGCTTTGAAGGCTCAGAGCAGAGAATGGCTGCCTGTGCGGGAGCCACACCAGGGCCCTGGAGAGTCCTGGGAGGGGGTCGTGGGTTACGTGTGTCACAGGGAGCAGCTGTCGAGTTGGTGAACTTGTGTCTGGCTGAAGTCTCTCACTCCGTGCTGCTCTGCCCCCGGCTTCATCAGCGTGCCTAGGACATAATGGAGCTCAGTGAGTATATCCTAGGGGACTGAGTGAATACAGGGATGAGTGAAGGGAACGCATGCTACAGCAGTGACATTTGACTGGTCACCTGGCAATGACCTCTTTGCCTGTCAAGTCACGTGAGCAGTGTTCCCTCATTCCAAGTCTTCAGATCATCAGCGTCACCACAGTTGAGGATGCGATGATGTCAGTGGCAGCGCTGGTTATGTTACTAGGCAACGTCTATGTTACTATGTAAACACTTTAAAGAAATTTCCTCATTTAATCCTCACACTCATGTAAGGAGGAGGTAAATTCATCTACTGATCCATTTTATGGAGGAGAAAACTGAGTTAACTGTGGTTAACTAACTTCAGAAACTATACTGTAGCTGTATGGAAAGAGGAACGTTGATGTGTTTTGCACCAGTGGTTCTCAAATGTTTTCTATGGAGCATCAGACTCCTGGGGAGGTTGTTAAAACGTAGACCACTGAACCCCATCCTGGAGGACTGGAGTCAGTGGGTCTGGGGCAGGACATGAAAATTTACATTTCTTATAAATTTCGTTTTGATGCTTATGTTTTGTGCTGGAAGTTGTACTTTGAGAACTATTAGTCCAGAGGTTTTTGTGGGTTAAACGAAAGTGGTCCCAGTGGTTTTGGCTGTTCTTGGACCCGAAGGATCGTTTCAGTCCTTTAGTGTTGCTGCCCCTTCTACTACTTTTGCTTCCCCATCTTCAGGGCCCTTGCAAATTCAGCCAGCACAGCTACAAACTGAACCCCAGGGAACACACACCCAGTCACTTGATCTCTGGGAAGTATCGAAGCATTGAGTTCAAGGTGCGGGCTCCATCTCAGCAACAATGCTGCAACTTGTATTGCGGGCACTGGAGTGTGCTTTGGCCCTGCCTGAAACATAAACTGGACTCTCCCCTCATTTCAGCGTCTTACCCTCGCAAGTGCTCAATTGTCCCAGAAACAAAATACATCTGGTGGTTGACTCATGAAAAATATTTCTTTATGGTTGAAGAGAAGTGTGTGGATAGTCTGACTCCATTAATTTCCACTGGAGTGACTCCGGGCCATCTGCTCCACGGTCTGTTGTGGGGGGAGCGAGAGGGGCCCGGATGCTGAGCAGAAGGCCTGGGAAGTACAGGGACAACTCCAAGAATCCATGGACACCTGCCCACGTCACTGTGGACCTGACAGACCAGGGGATGCTTTCCTACCTGCTCTGCATCCTCTGGAGTTTGCCAAGGCTCCCTGGGCATGCTAGAGCTCTCTGTGGAGACTGCCTTGTAGCTGGGTTCTCCGTGACCAGGGTCTGGAGGATTGGATGCTATAACTGTGATGTCATGCCCAGGCTCCCTGTGACATCTGCATGGCAGATGGACAGACGCTCCTTTGTCCTTTCAAGTCGTTCTTTTGGGTTATTGCTTCAAGACTTACTGGATGTGAGGAGCTACTGCTGGGGGTCTCTGAGACCTAGCCATTTGGAGAGCATGAGAAGCTGGGTCAGGCTTATAGACGATAAGCTAGATCACAGAGCAGGCTGGCCTTTGAAGTGGCTTAGACTTAGGATCAAATGTGACTTTACCTTGCCATGACTGTGTGTCCTTTGCCAAAGTTAATGACCTGCCTGCACCTCTATGTCATCATCTTAAAAATGGGGACTTTTTATTGTCAGAATGTGAAAATCAAGTCACTTGAACCATGCCCAGGACACAGAGGTGCCCAAAAGATAGTGGCTGTCCCTGATACACATGATTTATATTATCTTCTGCCCTTGGGTGAGAGCAGAACCTGTGAATGTGTTGAGATGGAACTTTGAGTTAACCAGGAAGAAGATTATCTTGGTGGTCCTGATGTAACTGAACGAGTCCTTAAATGAAACAGATTCTTCCTGAAACTAGGACCCTTCCTGGAAATGCAAGTGTATCAATGGAGGGGGTGTTGCACAAAGTTGAATACAAGTGCTGGGCACAGTGGCACATGTCTGTCATTCCAGTTATCCAGGAAGGTGGAGCAGGAGGATCGCAAGTTCTTAGGACAGCCTGGGGAACTTAGTGAGACTGAGACTCTGTCTGAAAAAAAAAAAAAAAAAAAAAAAAGAAATAAAAAGTGCAAGGATGTAGTTCAGTATGAAGGTTCTAGGGTTTAATCCATCAAAAAACAAAACAAAACAAAATTCTGGCATATATCTCAGTGGTAAAATGCCCTTGGGTTCAATCTCTAGTACTACTACCACTATGGAAAAGGAAAGAGAGGAAAAGTGCTTGTGACAGAAATGTGGCTGTAGGAGGTGGGTAGGGGGTAGGAGGTGGCCCAGGCAGTAGGTGGTGGGCCAGGCAACAGTCCATGCTCAAATTGCACGTGGGCAGCAGTGGGCATAGGACCTAGCTATTGCCAACCCACAACAACAGAATGAGCAAGACGGGGGAAAAGGGTCCTGGGTAATATGGGCTGGGGTTTTGAGGCAAGAGTATGTTGCTGATAGAAAGAGAGAAGAGCTGGGCTTCTTACCAGGTGACACAATCTAAAACCAGGAGAGAGCCTCAGACAGATGAAACCCAGGGCTACTACAATCAGGTTTTAAAAGGCACCTGTTTCCCACACTCTTCACAGACTTTTGTGTTTATTTCCAGTGAGGAAAGCTGCTCTCAGTGCTAGAAGGACTGGGGGAGGAGCTCCAGCAAAGCCAGCCGTGCTGATCAGATTGCTTGCCTCCTGAAGGTGATAAGAGGAAGGGGAAGAGTCAGGATGGAGAGGTGGATCCGCAGCCTTTCTTCCAGTGCCTGAGGTCCCTCTCCTCACTACTGTGGGTGACTTGGTTATTTTTCTCTAGTTGCTGAGAGAAAATACTTGGCACCCAAAATGAAGGAAGGAAAAGTTTATTTAGCTTACAGTTTTTGGAGGTCTCAGTCCATACTCAGGCTCCAAAGCAGGGTGGCGTGGCCGAGGGACAGCCGTTTATGGAGGCTACAAGTGACAAGAGTGGAAAGGGCGAAGGGGAAAAGCACACCTCCTTCCCTCCCTTATATTGTATGCCAGCTCCGCCCCTGGGCGGGTGCAGCACTCACACTGCCAATCCCAGTGCTAGACAACGAACCAGTCACAAACACTGCACTCAGCCACCTCCATGACTGCATGAGGCTTTGGGGGAACATCCAAACCCAAACCGTAACAGTGGGCATGCCAGCAGACTCCAAGGCACTGTCTCCTAGGATGGCCTTATACCCAAGGGGCTGGGTATCCCTTGTCTCCACTGAATACCCCAAGTCTTCACCAAGTCCTCTCCATGCCACTCCCCTCTTTCTGTAGCCGTGGATAGTGCAGTCCATCTTCCACCACCCTCTCTCAAAGACCACACTGTAGTCTAAACTGCGTCAAGTGCTTATGAGCATTTCATGAGGACCTTGGTCTGGAGCAGAGATGGTGAACCTTTTAGAGCTTTCAGTGATAAAAGCAGCCCCCTGTAGCATGTACACCATAGGCTCACCACCACTGGTCTAGAGAGAACTCGGGTGACCCCATACAATACAGAAGAAAGAATATAGGCTGTGATGTTACATGAAGAGGCTGTTTCAATCTAAGCTCCATCATTTGCCAGCTTTCTGACATGGTTAGTAAATAGTTTTCCTGAACCTCAGTTTGTTCACCTGGAAAATGGGATAATTCCATTCCCTGTGAAAAGATGGTTGTGAGACAGAGGTATGTACGGAACGAGTAGCCAGCCCAGGCCTGGTCCATGGAAGAAACTTCGTGCATATTAGCATTCTGCTGTTCATCTTTCTAGCTCTGAAAGCATAAACATCCTATGGTAAGAAAAAAACTAAGTGAACTGTGGTGAGTGACAGATGAAGAAAAAGACCAGATTGTGGGACCAGCCTATGAAGACCCAGGCTGATGTCCCTGGAGGCCCAGAGTAGAAAAGGTCTGGCTCGCAGTCTTTCTACTTTCTCCGTCAGGATTTTCCTTCCCATGGAGCACATTATCACCAATGGGACCATTCTTGCACTCATCTCCAACTCCTGATTAGAGAGCCTCATGAATATTCAAATACTCATCTTCCCTTATTTGCCTGACTATTAGCATTCTGTCTCTAGGCTTATTTTGCGGTTTTTCTGAGCCGCACATTTGTTCAGTGATGCACGCTTCATCGTCCGATGTGACCGGCTTTGAGACAATCCCAGCTATTTCCAGTTCCCAGAGCGGCTAGGTCTCCTCACTGCTTCAGCTGCCAGTTCCCCCTGGCTCTCTCTGCTCCTGAAGGCAGGAGGATGGCGGAACAGCCTGCAGAGTGCCACTTTGGGAACTTGCTTCTGGGTTTTTAAAATTCATATTGATAATAATAATCCAGGACATATGTCTGTCACTTCGCATTTTACAAAGAGATCTCATATCATCCTGTTTTATAGTCTGGCTTCCTACAAATGCAAAATGCTGACATTCTTTGCTGAATGAGACCACGTCTCTTTTTCCTTCTGAATATTTAACGACAAGATTTGAACAAAACAGAATCTGTGTTAAAGCCCAGCTGTACAATGATTTTTCACAATGGCACTGTGTCAGAGGGGATTTGTCTCTCTCTCCCTGTGATGGCTGGATCTTGGTTTGAAGTATGTTTGGCTCTGTAGGGAATGCAGTCTGTGTTAGTTTCCTATTGCTGCTGTAACAAATGATCACAAACTCGGGCTTAGACTAGCGCAGTTACTCGCTAACAGTTCTGGAGGTCAAGAACATGTTCCTTCTGAAGACTGTCATGGAAAATCCAGTTCCTCCTCTTCCCACCTTCCTAGGGCTGCTTGAACTTCTTGACTCCCAGCCCTTTCCTCCATCTTGAAAGCAAATCCTCAGCTCTCTCTCTCTCTGTCTCTCCTCCCATCGTCCCATCTCCTTCTATACACAATTCTCCTACTTCATGTTTACAGGGACATTGTGACTACATTGGTTTCCCCCAGAAAATTCAGGATAGTTTTCTCATCTCAAGATGCTTTGATTTAATCACATCTGCAAAGTTCCCTTTTCCGTGTATGATGGCATAATCACAGGGATCTTTCTGATCATCTGTGGGTGCACATTCTACCTATGGCTCCAGTCTTCTGAGTCAGTAAGAGAACTGACTGCTTGCACCTAACGCCTACTTGTTTATTTAGAGTGTGGCTTTTCAGGCTCCTTTTCTCCCCCTCTGCAGGGTGGACTCCTCTCAACACCTGTTGCAAATCTCTCCCCTTGGGTGCATGGAGGAATTTTGGTGATGGGTTCAGCAAAACTTCAGCTCCCTCACCACATCGCTATGTACCTGAAACATCTTTCTTGGAAGTGATACCCAATTTCTTGCAGTCACCTCTGAGTCAGTTGAAACTGGGACATAGCGTTGTTTTGTTTCATTTCCTTTTGTTGGTACTGAGGATTAAACCTTTACATTGAACAATATTCCCAGATGCTTCAAACTTCTTTTAAAGTTTTTATTTTCAAACAGGTTCTCCTAGAGACACTAAATTTCCCGGTCTTGGCTCCAACTTACAATCTTCCAGCCTCAGCCTCCAGGAGTGAAGGAATTATAACACAGAGAACTTAAATAAATACTGTGTATCTCTTGCATAGTATGGTTCATGGATTCTGGTGCCAGATAGGTTGGATTCAAATTCAGTCCTGATGTATGATTTTGTGCATGATAGATCACCTGCTAAGCCTCCATTTCCCCATCTGTACCTATATTGTGGCATCATAGAGATTTTGGGAGCAATAGATGAATCGAGGTTTGTAAAGTACTTAGCATAGACACTAGATCAATACGTATTAGCTGCTGCATCACCTTTGCTGTTGCCACTTGGACTATTATTATTTCTGAGACATGTGTTCTGTGCTTGCTAGAACTTGTTAAAAGTATTAAAATTGCTGCTATTATGACTCCTGGCTGAGGACATGAACAGAGGCAATTCCACATGACTTCTTGGCCCCGGTGTATCTGCACTGATTGAGCATGTCTTACACGGCATCTGCAGAACCAAGTGCCTTGCACACACTCATGTTTGTTCTCCAACCCAAAGTAGGAGGCAGGTGCAGCTACCGTCTCCATTTTATGTATGAAGAAACAGGCTGAGGGAGTGAAGTGATTTTCCCACGATGATACTGATAACAGTGAGTGGAATTTGAATCCCCTGGGATCTGGCAGAGCCTGGACTGATAATCCTATACCTTTGTGCTTTGCTAAATTTACCTCTAGTAGATAGGCACAGTAGCCTGTATACTCCCTGCCCATTTCTGATAGCAAACTCACCCTGAAGCCCAGGGGCCTGAAAGTGCCTGAGAGCCAGGTGTCAGTTAGAGCTCATTAGGATGCCACTGTCTCAGGCAGAGCTTAGTACTGTGACTCAGTCTTTACTGCACTGGGCTGTCTCACAGAGCCATGGGACCACCAACTCCTTGGGGCATTTCATCACAGCTGCCCAGAGCTATTTTCTCATATATGTGCTTCTGGGTCACCATAGAAGTCAATATTTACATTGAAGCTGATATTAATGCCCAAGCACAGGGAGCAATTTGGGGAATTTTCTTCAGAACAGAAAATTTCCAATTTCAAAAGATCTGGCTTGAGAGTAAATAGGTGTTGACTTTGGCTCTTCTGGGAGCTGCTGCCATGAATACCAACAGGGTCCCATGGCTGCCCCGAGACAGTCCACGCACCTAGCCGGGTGTTTGTCAACAGGAGGATCTGTGTGGGGCTTGAGTATGTCTTGAATAATGCATAAAATCCACATGCTAAGGTTGATTAAAATCCTAAGTGCATTATCCAAGGAGAGCAAAAGACCCTTGAGTTCTCTGATGGCTGAAAGTCATTGATCTTCAAGGACTTTTGTCCTCACAGTGCTCCAAAACAATTAATACCAGTGCCATCAGATCCAGAGGGAGACCAGCATGAACATAACAACTTGTAGGGAAGCCATCGAGTAAATTCATGTATAACAAGAAGCAGATAAGACTTGAGTTTTGATATGGCACTAAAATTCAAGCTTGCGGTCAAATTTCTTTTTGGAATTTTTGAGACAGAGTCTCACTATGTAGTTCTAGCTGGTCTTGAGCTCACTATGTAGCCCAGGATTTGAATTCTTTGCAATCCTTGTGCCTCAGCCTCCCCAATGCTGGGATGACAGGCATGCAATACCACACCTGGCTGTGTATTACTTTCTTATGCTGGGGGGTCAAGGAAGGACAAATAAGGTCTATTTTGCACTCTATGGGACTACTGAGATAATTTTGCATGGGGCTTGGCCTTGTTTGGGAAGGGGCATGAGGAAGTAGACTGGAAAGGCAAGGCAGGTGCAGGAAACTGCTGCCTTACCAAGAGGAGCCATCCAAGCCATAGCAAAGGGGAGGCCATGAGAGCAGATGGGTGGCTTGAAGGAAAGAGGCCAGAGCAGTAGGAACATGGAGATGAAGATATTATGGGAAAAGACAGCAAAGTTAGGACTCCCGGGCATAGAGACAGAAAGATCCTTGATTTACTCTGGAGCATGTTGAATGTGAGGCTGCTGAGAAGAACAGAGAGGGAGATACAGAAAAAGTAATAAGATGTTTTCATACCACATGGTAGAACCTGTTAAAAATAACTTCTCTCTAAAGGAGCCTGTATTGGCTCACATAACTGAGGAAGATACAGTTCTGCCTTCAGGCATGATTGGATCCAGGGCTTCAGCAGAGACATCAGGTCTCTATCCCATCTCTATCTCCCGGGAAGACAGGCATCACAGACCTCTGCAGCCCAAACTTGCACTGTTGCATCCTAGAAGCCTGTGGGTGCAGGGTTAAGATTAGAAAGAGAGAGAGAGAGAGAGAGAGAGAGAGAGAGAGAGAGTGAGTGACAGAGAGAGAGAATGAATCACTCTATTGGCACTTTTCAGACTCCCAGGTCTCAGGCAGTCCACACCCCAGTAAGCGGGTGAGCAGATGCGGTGTCTAAGGGACACCAGAGCTCTAGCGAGCGTCCACTCTGATAGACAGTGGTACTCATCACTCATTCTGCGAGATGCACATTCTTAAGGAGGGAATCATTCAGAGACACTGCCACAGGACAAAGGCCGCCTTATGGCTCTGCGCCCCAGACCTTGGCACTTTTTGAAAAGCACCTTTCAGCTGAGTTTTCTTTCTTCCCTCTCCTTGGCTTTCGTATGCTTCTCCAGGTGACAGGTGGTAGAGCTTGGCGAGTAATGAAGAACCTCAGGAGCCATGCCCACACCGTTAGCGCAGGTAACTGAGTGGATGTGTACACAGAAGCGGCAGACCGCTTTGCAGTTTTATTGCCTGTTTTGTTCACAGTTACCTGCAGTATGGCACGACTGCAGATGGATAGAAATATGTTTCAGCATAACACATTTACAGCAGGAGAGAAGCACCCCCCAAATACAACTGCTCAACCCAAAAGCAGGCTTGCATTTCTTAGTTGGTGCTGCTTTCTGAATACAAAGTGACATGATTATGGTGATAATGGAGAATTGAGCTGTGGTCAGACACTCAAGAGGTACTTTAGACGGTGGGTTATAAATATAAAATCAGAGCATTATGATTCACAGGAGAGGGAGATTAGAGCAGACCCCAGTAACCAACTCTGAAATGGAGCCAGGATTTGGGATTCAAAGCTGGACAAGTGTAAGTCTTTAGAGCGAAGGGACAGAGCAAACACAACTCAGAATACACAGATGCACCCCCGACTTGGGAGCCCAGGTTGTGGCCGGGCAGTCTGGTGGGGAGTGTCCTGTGGTGGTCTGGTAGAGACTGTCTTGGCTTTCAGCTTGGTAGTGTTGGCCGTTTGCTTTTCCTTTCCATTCCTCAGTCTGCTCAGTGGTCAATGGGGATAACCACAGTATGTGTGCAGGAGCTCGCCATGAGGCTAGGCTGGGAGCTTTTACAGCACGCATGGTCCTGGTCTTCCTGGGGCAGTCTCTCAGCAATGCCATTGTCGATGGTGATAGATGGAGGGTGCAGACAGTCATGTGGAAGCTCCAGGGCTGGTGAACAGGTCTTTGATTTAAAAGAGATGGTCTATAAATCAGGCCCTTAGGGCCTCTGCCCTTAGCACACAGGAGGACCATTAAGAGGAGTACTGAGAGAACTTTTTCAGGTTGATTTTCCATCTTCCGCCCCACCTCTTCTAAGCCTAGAGACAGATGCTGGGTTCCAGGTTGGATCCTAGTGTCTGATTTGGACTCCAGATACACATTGAATATCAGCCTCTAGATTGGGCACTGGCCAGTGTGGTAGTTGGGGCTCTCTACTTCCCAGGGAGATGGATGAACTGTGCTGGGCATGGGGAGTGTTGCAGATCCCAAACCAATTTCCCCAGGAGGACACAGAGCCTGCACTTGAAGCTAGGAGCTGGAGTCATGTGACAACCATGAAGGAAGAGAAGCTAGCCAATAACTTTTAAGTTGTTATCTGAGCTTGTGTGACATTTTGTTTTACTTGAAAAGAAGAATCAACTTTATTCCTAGATCTAAACTATGAACCTTCCCTTTGCCCCACCAAATGGCCCTTTGAAGAGTGTGAGAAACGACTGTCCTCTGCTTGTTCCTGCTCTCAGCTAGTTCAGCATATCAAAGAAACATGATTTTTCAGGTTCACTACTGAGGATGCTCAGAATTGTAACTGCCACAGAACACCTTAAATCCAAACCTGGATCTAATTCACAATTTGGAAATCCTCAACATGGAGGTAGCCAAACAATCCCGACTACATTAACCTCTGTACAGTTTTCCTGGGCTGGACTAGGGTTGCTGAGCCCAGCTGCCAGCCCACCATCACAGACGAAGACAACTTCAGAAAAAAGACTGTAGTGAAAACACTGGCAGACCCTTCAAAGTAATAGAGCTCTGAGTCTCCCTTTTGTTACATTTGTATATTATGCAATTACTGCCCTGAAAATGGCCTTTTCTTCATTCCTGGTAGGGCCACCCTGTTGCAAGATGCCTTCATGCTAGAGACCATATGTAGGTTGGAGTCAGCCTGGGCCAGACCTATGCCTGACAATTAACAGCAATTTTCCATTTCACAAGGGCTAGAATCACTCACGTGTAATCACCAGAATCACAGCACTGAGGGCCAGCCAGTGCAGACAGGTCAGTCATCCCTCCAATCTACGGTCGAGATGTTCATGCCCCAAGAAATGGATTTTGTGCTGCTTGGTGGTATGCCTGAGCAAATAACAACTTCCCAAGGATGTCTGCTGAGGGTGCCGGGACTGTTAGGGAGGGGCCCAGATACAGAGGATACTGCATCCAGGTATACCTAGGAGACTCTGGTAAGACTTGTGAGTCTTTTAGGATCTCTGTCTCAGATTTGCCATTGGCTTTATTTCCTACTTCTGTCTCTGCAGTGTCTAAATTCCTAACAAAGGGGCTTTCTGTTGGCAGCAAGTTAAAATGTATCTCTGAGAAAGTACTATATTAGGACTCTTTCAAAAAAGAAATAGCCCTGAAGCTGACTTAAATTACAAAAGGAAATGTATCCCACCAAGTAAATATAAAGTTCGCTTTTATTCAAGTTCTCTTGGGTCCAGAAGACTGATAGCCTGAGGTTTCTCCTTTTCTTCCCTGCATACTGTTTTCATACTCAGGCAAGTCCTCTCTGTGCGATGGCCCAGGAAATTCCAAGCTCATGGGCCTCAATTTCAAGACAAGAGGGATGAAAAATGGAATGTATTTCCTAATAGTTCTAACATGTTTCAGAACTGAGACCCACTGAATTCAGTGAGTCATATGATGTACCCTAAGTCAATCCTTACAGCCATAGAAATACTATGTTCTGATTGGCCAGGCTTGGGACTGTGCCTGTCGCTCAACCAATGGGGTATGAGGGGACTCTATGCTTTAAGTCTAGGCCTTGTTTCTTGAAATAAGTGCCTGCTCCTGAATTCAACCCACTTCATGACATAGCTGGGGTTTGAAAATGTAGTTTTCTAAGAAAGTACAGTGCATTTTCCCAAAGAACTGAAAATTGCATAATAGGTGAAGATGAAACTTGCCTCCTAAAGATGATACCTTGTCTACAGAAAGAGCTAGTTTCTCCCCAAGGAGAGTTAATCATCCTGGGAACTGAGTATAACGTTGGCACTTTCCAGATGCCTTTTACTGCTTCTCTTTTGTTCTTCCCCCTAGTCGGCCCCACACCCACATTGATTATTTTTTTACTCCAAGTGTGCAAGGACACACTGTGGATCATGGGCTATGGATTCCTGAGTGGTTTCCAGGGACTGGAAGGTGAAATTTGGAGGGGGGGAGGAGTAAACTCACTATGAGATGACAAATGGGGAGTGCTAGACATTTGGAGGTGACTAGAAAAATAAATTCATGCTGTTTTGTCTCCTCCATGAGCTCCCTGCCATAGTCATTCTAGAAAACTCTTGAGTTCCCAGTGAACATCTCTACTAAGAGATCTTACATTAGAGGCCTACTGCTGTATTACAAATTATAACACACTTAGTGGCTCTAAGCAAAATAGATTTATTCTCTTATAGTTGTGGAGAACAGGTGTATAAAATGAGTTGGCAAAGCTGCACTCCTTTTGGAAATTCTTTGCCTTTTATTGCTTCTAGAGGATGCCTGCATTCTTTATTGGGGGCATCTTCTTTACATGGTTCAACCATTTGCTTTTGCTTCTGTGTCTCCTTAACTAATTCTGACCTTCCTGCCTCCTTCTTCTAGGGACACTTGTGATGCCCTTGGGCACATCCAGATAATCTATGACAATCTTCCCAATTTGAGACACTTACCTTAGCCACGTGTGCAAAATCTATTCACTGTGTAAGGCTATATATTCACAGTCTCTGAATATTAGGATGCAGACAACTTTGGAGGTCATACATAGCTGATCCCACTTGATGATGGTTTTCAGAGGCTCTGGTCAGTGCAGGACAACACTGCATTCACTTCCCTTTCCCCCTCACTCTTAACCCCTGGATTGGTACATCCCATAAAATCTGTTTTTCCTTGATCTTCATCTCAGGTTCACTTTCTGAAGACTAGGGCGAAGCAAACCTTCTGGGGCTCACGTGACACCTCTCTCTCACAGCCTGTCACCACCCCCATCCCCCCACGAACACTTGCTCATTTGCACGTCTGGCCAATCACCCCATGAAGAAAAGAGCCTATCTTTTCCTCTGTGTCTTCAGTCTGGGGTGGAATCCAGTAGGTGCTCATGCTTAAATGAGAGAATGATTAAATGGGCCTTTGAGACACCCTGGAATTCTTGGTTCTAAGCTCATTTGTTCTTGAAATGTGTCCACGAGCTAGCCCCGAGAGGGGTTGCTCCCTCTTGTCCGCCAATTCTTTGTGTGTGTGTACACATGTTGTGTTCTGGTGAGTCTTACTGCACGCATTCATGCTCAGGGGCAGAGTAAAGGACAGAGAAGACTGTCTTTCCTGGCTCTATGACCATAGACTAGTGATTTCACCTGTCTGTATCCCAGTTTCTTTGTCTATAAAATGGGGCTAATAACTAAATTTATGCCACAGAGTGGATGAGATTACCGTTAATTATAAACATGGGAAGTGTTCAATGTATTTTTAGTTTCCCAAAATCCTGATTTCAAAAACTGCTTATATTTTAGAACCTAAACCCAGTCAGTCAACATAGAAGAAATCTTCCAGAAACTTTACAAACACCCAATTCTTCACAAAGTTTTCCAGATGGACTGCTTGATCAGTCTTTTGCTTAGCCAAACTGATTCCCAACCATAATCCTTTTCTTTAAACCATCTTTCAGGTAGAGGTATCCATGTGCTAGGAACCTGGGCAATTAGATATTAGGCAAAACCTGTAGGACCAGACTTTTCAACAAGCTTTTCCTTCCTTGATTGAAAAAGTCAGATTCTGATGAAATGGACCCCCAGCCTTTGTCTCCCCCGTTCTTTCTCTGTCCCATGGCATGGTGCCTAGATATGGCACAGCCATTCTGAAACACAAGGCAATGAGTACAACAAAGAACATGAAACTGTCCGAGAATACTGACCTTGATTGATAGCGACTCACGAGCTAACGTAGGCAGCTGCTGTACCGCCCAACTTCATATTTGTGCTTTTCAAGGATGAAATTTGGAGTAAAGGTAAACATGTTAAAAGCAGCCAAAAAAGAGAAAAAAGAAAGACAGTTGAAGAGGTCTGCATCTCTCTTTCGATTTTAAAGAATTACCGACAGGGTGGCTCAAAACCGACACAAACCTCTTCTCCTCCCCCACAGTGGACTGGAAGCAACTTGAAAGCAGCAAATGTGTTTGCCTGGTGGTTGGCGTCATCTCTGTCTGGCATTGTGCCTGGCATAGTAGGTGTTTGTTGAACAAACAAAGGAATCTTTCTTTTCACCTCTTTTAACTTTGGCCAAGTCTGTCTGGCTCATCAGAGCAGTTGTGATGACAGTTGTTTGGTGGGTTTCCAAGCTCTGTACTATTTAAGTATGGCACACAGTCTCGGGGGGACAGGCAGGCAACTGGACAGCTGAACCCAGCTGGACAGACCTGAATTAGCAGAACTCACACATTTCATCTGAATCTTTAAGAGGAAAGGCTTTCCAAACGCTTGCTCCAAGGTATAATTTTCTCTGGAGGATTTCCAATGAGAAATGAAGTTTAAGGTGAAAAGCAGAAACATACTCATTGAAGGCCTGGTCTGTATTCCAAAGAACATATGATCCAATGGAAGATAGATACGTATCAGTGGTGGTCAACACCCTAGACACCTGATGCAGTTGCCAGCAGCTCGCCACAGAGCTTATCATTACTGTGTCCTCCCAAAGGCAGGCACAGGCTCCTACTGGCCTTGAGATGGCTCCTGTCATGGCACCAGCGTAGTGCCTATCCATAACTAGGGTGCACAGCCAGTTTGCTGGACAGATGAACAACCCTTGGACATTTGTCTTCAGCATCTCTTATAGTGGGGGAGGCGAAAGCAAAGGAGTGTATTCTCGAGTAATGTATTCTGTTCCCTGGCATTGATGAAAGGGATAAAAATAAATCAGTGTTTCTACTCAACTCATTTGAAGGACAAGCCAAAATCACACTATTAAAAATTAACATCTAAAACAGATTGTACATTACTAGGGATGAGTTCAGGCCCAGAGTAGAATAATGGGCCAAATGAATCTACAGAGTGTTAGGAATGACGAATTCACTCTCATTTCCAGTGGTTAAGAAATAAAAGAAGACAGATTATCTTCATTGTAGTCCAGGAAGGTTTTCAGGAACAGTCTGCTACATCTTATCCGAGGTAAAGGAGGAACTAGGAAAGAGGTTAAGGTCAGAGCTGTGGGCTCTCCTGGGCCTCCAAATCTATCATTAAATCTCATGAAATTCATGTGAAAATTACCGGAACATTTCCTCCTGGGAGCCACCTAAACTGTAGGTGTATCTGTTTAATTGTCCTAAATAATTCATTTAATGCCCATTGTGTACATCTGTTGGCATGATCTGTAGGGTATGAGATCCATCCATCCATCCACCCATCCATCCAACGTTTCTGGAGCACCTCCCTGCCTGTGCTTGACCCTGTGCTGCAGCGGAAGATACACGGATGGACCTGACAAAGACTTTTCTATTAAAGAAATTAGTTCAGTACATGACTTTTGAAGCATAGACTTTCAACCTCTGCACCTTGACATTTCGGGCTGAGTAGGCTTTGTAGTATGGACTGTCATGTGCCTTGTACAATAATATTCCTGTTTTCTACCTACTAAATTTCAATAGTGCCTGCCCCTCTACAATGATTATTTAAAATATTTCCAAATATTGACAAATGTCCCTCCATGGGAGCGAAAATTGCCTTGATTGACAGCCATTGCTTTAGAGCCAGAAATCTGGCTCCTACTCTAGTCTTAGCCTTTGGCTGGATATTTAACTAACTGTTACTTTTTCTGCTTCCTAGCACCTCCAGCATACAGTGGGTATGTAATAAATGCTTGTAGGCATACACGAATGAATTGGGGTCTATCTGTGTAAGATCAATCTCTTCCTAGGAATTGACAGACTTCTAGGAAGATCTTGAGTCTTGGTTATGTACAATGCCAAGTAAGCAATATATTTGAACAAAATATACTTTGGCTAAGTATGAAAAAAATTCTGCTTCTAGGGTATTTAGCTGTGTAAGCCTGACAGATAATTGAGCGGCTGGATTTTTCGGTTTCAACAGATTGGTTTGCCATTCTGTAGCCACAATAACAGAGCAAAGTAACAATCATGTCTATGTTTAATTTTCCAAAGAGTGCTGCATTGCCGAGGCTAACAATCTGGCCAATTAAATGTGGCCGATTGGCACTCCCACACAAGTTTGGGGGTATTGAAAATAGCTCTCTACAAAAGAAAAAAAAAATCCAGGCTGCACAGAAACTTGTAATTCTCCCAACTTTTCATATTTCAAAAGCATGCTTATGATGGCAAAATTGTTCTGGGTGACAGAGAAGAGACAAGCCATCCATTTCGAGTGTATTAGTGTCAAACTGAGCATTGTCTCTGTGGCCACTGAGTGTGTCTATTGTAGAATTGTATAATTTTTTTTTTTTTTATGTTCAAGGAGATCATCAAGCTTTTATTCCTCCTGGACTGAGGTTATGGGACTTTTGTACAGGATGTCATGAGTGTCCCTCACTAAGTTTTCTTTACTACTTAAAGTATTAGTGAGACTGACTAATAGCAAGGGAGGAAAAAATCTGTCTCATTCTCATCTCCCAGACACAGGTCTTGCAGGTTCCTTCATGTAAGGGAAGCTGTATTATTTACCTGTTGTCACAGATATTACTGGGTGATAACTATCCAAGAAGTATCACTGGCATATGGTGGCCACATTTGGTTAGCCTGCAGATGTGTAGGGTTTAGCTGATTTTGACTGGGCTTTGCTGAGTTTGAGTGCCATGTGTATCTTGGGCTGGCTACAGGTGGACCAACTGACTCTGCTCATGCCATCTGGGTTTGCTCACCTGTCTGGTGATTGTATGGCTGAGAGTTGACCTAAGATAGTCTTGGCAAGGAAACTAGAAGGCCCCTCATTCTCCAGGGGTCTAGCTGAGAATTATGGATGTGACAGTTGCTGAAGTCAGAGCTTACATTAGGCTCACTAATATCCCATTAGAAACAGCACAATGCATGGCTGAATTGAAAGACAAGGTCAGGCAGCATGCTCTGCCCTGCCAGGGGCCAGCGTGAGGGGCCCTGTAAAGCTACACAGCCAGGGGTGTGGGTACCAAGAGGTGATCGGTTGTAATTGATTAACACATCAGTACACTAGAAAGGCTATTCTCCAGAAGGTGTCAGGACTTGACTGTCAGGCTAAATCTGAACAAGAGAGGGCCTTACAGCAGTGTTCAGTGAAACACAGAGAGGGAACAGAGAGATTAGCTATTAGAGTTACACTAGAAAGGAAAGAGTTCTGCAAATATGAATAAGAGATAACCCAGAGTCAGGGTAGGCGAGGAGTCATGGTTTCCTTATGAAGTCCAGGTCTGCAGTTTCATGGGAATTCTGTCCCTGGCCTTTGAAGGACTTGACTGTAGAACTGCTGGCTGTGATTTCGTGGCATCGTGGAAGACGGTACCTGCTCCTGAGGAAGACAGGTTGGTTTAAATAGTTGACCTTGACATTGGACAAAAGACTTACTTTCCTATGGCATCTGGAAATCACTCGGTTCAAAAGGACATGGTGGCATACAGCATGCTAGATGCAGGTGAAGTGACTAAAACTTTTGAATGCCAATGTTTTTACACATATAACTTGAAAGTAATTTCAAAGGTTATTAAAAGAATTCATCTCAAATCATGATTCTATCTACTGTCACATACATCTTACTTATGTCCTCCCATAATAGTATTTGTGTATTTAACATAGTAATAATAGGAACTAGTATTTACTTATTTGCTTCTTCATGTCAGAAGTTGAACTAAGCCATTTACATGTATGAGTTCATTTTGTTCTCAAAAATCTCATGATATTGGCATCGTTACTATAATTTTGTAGATGAGAAACTAGAAAGTCAGAGAATCAACTCCAAACTTGTCCCAGACCTGCCAGCTCACTGCCTGTTTTAGTCTTCTCATGTTGGCTACTATAAAAAAGATGAGTCACAGGGTGAGATAGAATTCTGGCATTCTGACTAAAAAAAAATCCAGAGAGTAGGTATGAGAATTGGAAACCCTGACTTGACAGCGGATGATGTGAATACAGTACTTTAGGGCTTTGGTTGGAGCTGAAAAGATCGTGAGTGCTGCTGTACACACATGAATAGGCCTCGGTGGTTTCTCGGGTGGCAGGAGCTCCAACCCCAGGCAGAGCCACTCAGGCTACCAGGAGTGATTAAACATCCAATTTTTAAACTTCGTTTGTAGTTGTGTTTTCTAGTAATACTTTTTAGGTCATAAGTAGTTTGGTGGGAAATTTTCTCTGGAGGGGAATTAGGTGGGTGGGTTTTGGGTGCTCTAATATATGGGAAAGGACTTACAAAGGGAGTTTTTGTAAACTGTGGTCAAGACTACATCCTCTTGCTGGGTACTAATATAGGAGTAGGGGGTAGCAGGTCTGTGGTCCATTGTGCTATGGTTGCAATCTGGGTAGAGAGCTGATTTGAGGCGTGCGAGTCCTATCACTCTGGAGGAGTTCAGACAGCACCTTGAGGAGGCTGCCACCCATAGGCAGTCCTTCTCTTCCACGCTGACTTCTGAAACGATGGTGTCAGTGTTTTAGTCCATTTCTCTGTGTACTCGGCCTATGTACTTAAGATACAGTTAGAAAAGTGGTACTTCCTAAGAGAATCATGGATGAGAATTCTATGTTTGGTCTCTGCTTCTTATGTCTCCTTAAATGGCCCCTTATGGAATGGGAGCCCCATTAGTGTGGTGCTATTGGGTTCCTCTGCTCCCTGTATAGCGTTGAAGGATGAGGGAGAATAGAATTTTATTCCATAAGAGTTTAGGAGTTCTTTTTTTTTTTATTTTCATTTTTACTTTAAAGAGGGAAAAAACAGAAAAATCAAGAAGCAAACAAACCAAACCAAAACAAAAAAACCCACCACCACAGCAAATGCAAAATGACAATAACAACAACAAAATAACAATAGCTATATAGGTTTTCAAAACAAGATGATAGGAATTTAACAAAGGTTGTTATATTGCATACTGTTATCTTCAAAATGGTTGCTCAGGTTATCAGATATGGAATAAAACAAAACAGTAAAATGGAACAAAACACTGGATTTCAAAAACAAGACAGAAGGAAATCCCCCACAGTTGCTATAATGCATATTGTTATCCTCAAGACTAGCAGTTTTAGGTCTGCAAAGTCAATCAAATATTACAGTCATCAAGTTATTTTTTTTACTTCAGTTGCTATCATCTCAGCCCAAGTCCCTCTGTGTCAGCCAGTTGCTTATGGGGTAGGGTGGAGGATGTTGCTCTTCTTGTCTCCCAGCCCATGCACCATCTGCCACTGGCTCACGGGAAGGCATGGTTTGACTTCTTGATTCTCTTCCTGTTCCCTGTGGCTGCTCCTACCTGACATTCTTCATTCAAAAATCCCCCTACTTGTGTGTGTGTGTGTGTGTGTGTGCATGTAAGTGAGATGTCCAGAGAAAGTAAAACTCCTTTTTTTTTGTAGCATAAAACACTCTTCTTGTGCCTGTATGTTGGGAGGCTTCCTAAGTTTAATGTTGCCATTAATACATGGAAAAATATGTCAAATGTAGAGTTTTAGTACTAAGAATCAGTTTTACTTTCGCCTTGGGTGACATCCTCCAAGTTAGGCTCCTTTGGGACTAGAAGTGGTCTTCTGGCTTCCATCTGCCACATTTTCACCTGTGCCTCATTTTGTGCAGAATTTAGGAAGAGGAGAGGGTGCTGCTGAAGGCCCCTGAACAACCCATCAGCAGGGTTGGGACACGAGGCATGGAAATACTGTATATTGAATGCAAACTCCACAAGCCGTGCTGCTTTGCCTACACTGCCTCTTCTAAGTGGGCCCACTGTAGCACTATTATTACCACCCCTAGTGTGCAGACTGGAAAACTGAGGCTTGTCCAAGTCGGGAATAAAGCAAACATCATTTCATATCTGCCGGAACCCAAGGTTAAGGCTCTTAAGTGGTGTATGGTGAAGAGAAAGATTTGAAGCTACAGAGGATAGTGGCTGTCAGGGAAAGGAATGATTTTCAGGGTAAGTCGGAACTTTGCTTTGCTTTGGCTGATCAAAGTGATGAATGGAGAGAGCAAAAGGAGTGTGAATGTTCTAAGGATACAAGCAAGAAGCGGTATCTCCCTGCCCCACCAGCAGTGACAGCAGCAGGAATGTTGTTACTATCATTGCCATCAGCTTTATCATCTACATCACAACAACCATCATTTATTGACCTTTGACTACATTCCAAACACTGTTCAAAGCATTTTAGATCTGAGGTTTCGGCCTCAGTGAGATATTTGCTAGTCAGCGTTCCTATCGCTGAGACGCAGTGCTTGATACCCACCATTCAAAGGAGGCGAGGTTTAATATGGCTCACAGTATCCAGTCCCTGGTCAGCTGACTCCAGGGCAGAAGCATCATGGTGGAAAGGCATGGCAGAGCAGAGACAATTAGTTCATGGCAGCACAGAAGTTGAGCAGGGGAGCAGTGCCAGAGCAGAAGAGGCGAGGGGCCACATACAGCACCCAAGGTCACGCCTCTTTATCCACCCAGACACACCCAGAAGCATGTTTTACTAGTTTCCAGGTAACTCCCAAGCGAATAGACTTGACACAGTTAAGCTTAACCACCACAAGGTGTAACTGGCATTTATTAAACTTTGCAAACTTGAAGTGTATAATTTGATGACTTTTGAAATCATGACTATAATCAAGACCATAAACACATTTATCACCCCTAAAAGTTTTCTTGTGTCTTTATTGTCCACTCATTTCCTTCTCTCTTAACCCCCAGTCCTGTTCCTAGGAAATTTCCATTCTGTTTTCTATATTTACATTTTTAGCCGGGTGTAGTGGCTCACGCCTGTAATCCCAGCACTCGGGAGGCTGAGGCAGGAAGATCCTTGTGAGTTCGAAACCAGCCTGGGCTACAAAGTGAGCTCAAGGCGAGCCCAAACTACATAGTGAGACCCTGTCTCAGAAAACCACGCACACACAATAAATAAATATGTTTATATTTTTTATAGAATGTTAGGAAAATGAAATCATACAGAATACAATTTTTTGAGGATGGATTGGATTCATGGTGTGTTGTATATCAACAGTTTATTCCTTTTTGTTGCTGAGTAGTATTTCTTATGTGATTATACCATAATTTGTCTATCCATTCATGTGTTGACATACAGTAGGCTTATTTCTGGTATTGAGTATTACCCTGAAAGCTATTACTAACATTCGTGTGCAAGTCTTCGTGTGCACACATGCTGTCCTTTCACAGCTTACATTTATTTAATCCTTGTAATAAGTGAATGGAACAATGCTATTTTAATCCCCAGTGGGGAAGGTGAAGTCCACCAAGATCAATTCTTTTGCTAATGCCCAGGGCTGCTTTTTAGCAGCGCCAGTGTTTGAGGCCACGCTAGAGCCTTGCACAAAACTGCATCCCCTGCTGAGAGGAATGCCTTCACTTGGAAAAATGAAGACATTTATTTTTTGCTCTAAGAACGTATTTCTCCGCCTATCTCTATGCCCTGTCACGGTTATCCAGATTGGCCAGTGCACGTAGACTCTCCGAGGGCAAGACGAACATTCCTGCTGTGCTTTTTTAGTTTCCCCATCTACAAGAGATAAGAAAATCCTACCAGGGGCCAGGACCTGTTCCTGTCAAGAACATGAGATTCTATCTTCATTTATGGAGTAACTTTCAGACCCTGGAAATGAGAGTTAAAGGAAAAAAGTAGGCAGAAGGAACAAAACCCTTGCAAGTATCCTTGTGCATATTCGCAACCCAAGAGCTGAGAATTCTGTTGATGAAATCAGTCTGCAAAGAAACAAGTTCGGCTGCAGAAGAACCAGTTAAATGTTCACTTCCTGTCGATCCCCTGGGGTCTCCAGCAAGCACTTTGAGGAAGCTCTGCCCACGTTTCCCTGTGTGAAGCTGGTGTCTGGGCCTTTGTCCCGTGCCCTGCCCTCATTCTGATTCTCCAGCTGATTGAGTCATTCATGTGCTAAACAGTTACTGTGTTAGAGAAGGCAGTCAGGAAGAAAGCGCTGGACGCAGTCCCTGTACCAAGGGCAAATGCTTCTGATGAAGGACTACGTGACGGATGCTGCGGGATTTCTGAAGAAGGAGGAAGACAGGGGCCAGGGAAAGCCTCTCAGGCTATGTGCCGTTTAATTAGTTAATGTTTTCTTTATCATTTTCTCAGAATACAATGCTTATAATGATAAGTGATGTCACCATAGGTATGATGGTAAATCTTTGACAATTAGTTCTCTGGGGGGAATATATATATATATATATATATATATATATATATATATATGGCTTGCTATAAATGCTATTGATATAAAGGACATGTTCAGTGTATAATTTATATGTAACAATAAAAAAGAAATATTCTTTAGATTGCGTGTATATGGCCAGTTGATTTTTCACAGAATGCTTTCGTTGATTTTTGCCAGTCTCTTTAATCTACAGCCAACCATGGGTACTGACTGGTTAAGGTAAGCTTATGTCTGACATGAATATGGGATAATATTTTCATTTACAGATGGTTTTTGGGGGGTGGTGCTATCAGAAATCGAACTCAAGACCTCATGCTTGCCAGACAGATGCTGGGCCACTGAGATAAGTCTCCAGCCCCTCATTTATGTTATAAAGCCATAAGGTGATATAATGTTGCATAAAACAAAGGTAAAACAAGGATAAGAAGTCCTACTGTCATTCCTCCATCAGTGATGCCCTGAAACATAGCTCTGCTGAATTAGATAATAATTTTTGATAACGTGAAGGATAGTTTTTCAACAGTTTCTGCTATTCACGGTATAATCGCTACAAGCTCACTTTTAAATTGCATTTGCATCAACATCTTCTTCATCACCTTTTTAAATATAGACAATCATCCAAACAATAAACCAAGCCTTGACTTACAATGTTTGTCAATTTCAGTGGTATAAACACTTCCACCATGGCTGATTGCAAACTATCAATGTGATGTTACTGAACACAAAGTTGGGAAGAGATACGCAGTCCTACCTCATTCTGTATTTTCCATATAGATACCACAGTTTTAAAAATTTCCAAGATCATGACTGATAATAAAAATAGTAAAACAATTGAAATTGATGAAAATTGCCTATTCATTACTTTTTTCTAATACAATTTATTCTAAGTTTGCATATTTAATTTTTAAATAATGGCTACGTTTAATAGCCATCTCACAAAATTCTGAAATAGTTAACAATAGACTCTTGTGAGTCAGTAGGGGCAAGTCACTAGATATAACCATAAATGGTAATCGTCTCTCCCCACTAATATCATTTTCCTTACCACCTGCAGAGAATTGATTTCAGAACCCCTTATAGATACTAAAATCTTCAGATCATCAGGTCCTTTATATAAAATTGTGGGTATATTTGCATATAATCTATGTACTTTAATTCAGTTGTAGATTTCTCATAGTAACTAATGCAATATAAATGTTATGTAAATAGTTGTGACACTGTACTGTTTAAGGAACAATGGCAAGAAAAAAGTTTATGGCTGTTTAGTACGGACATATTTTTGAAATATTTTTGACCTGTGTTGGTTTGAATCCACTAATGTATCCTGTAGATACAGAGGACCAACTTCACTTCCTAACCTGTGCCCTCTCATCCTGACCCACTTGAGGTGTGTGCAAATTTCCGTGCTCTTCTCTTTATGCCAACAAATGTAGGCACCTGCATATCATGCCCAGGACTATGGAGAGAACGATTGGAGTCTACATTAACTGAATGATGCCATACCATAAATGTTACTGCATCAGGCATGGACCTGTAAAAAGTAAATTAGATGAAGTACCATGTTTTTATTTCCCAATACACATACTTATAAAAATGGAGCCAGATCATACATACTTGTTGTTTTGTTAAGTTTTTTTTCTTCTGAACTTTCTCTGCTCTGCTATTTCTTTCCACAGTTCCACCTTAATTTCACTACTACACCTAACTGACTTTCCCAAACATATTATAAACTCATACTCATTGTCCATTGCATATTTTCTATTCTTATATATTTATAGCTACACATATATGTATATGGATAAAATACTCTATTTATTAAAACATGCTATTATAATATGCATCCTTCTTGGCTTCTAGTACTCCATAATAGTTTTGACCTCAATAATTGTTCTAATTCTTATTCATCATTTATTTGATTGCATTCACAATATAATATTTCATGGTACGAATATACTGTAATTTAAAAAATATTCTCCTGCTGATGGAGACTGGATGTTTTCAGTATCTCCCTCCTCTTTTAAGAATGCTGTAATAACCATCTATGAGTATCTCTCTTTAGATACTGAAGCTTTTATTTTTGTAGAGCAGAATCACAACATGAAGCTTCAGGGGTGAAGAGTATTTTTAATTTTACTATATAGATCCATATGCCTTTCTAGAAAAAATTCATATTTTCACTAGTAGTGTGTATGAAAACTTCTCTAGCATCCTCCCTAGCAATGAATTTTAACCCTTTTTAATTCTTGCCTTGGGCTGAGCATAAAACAATAAACCCTTACTTTGATTTGCATTTCTCTAATTGCTAGTGAGTTCATGTCTTAGTTACTTTTCTCTCACTGCTGAGACAGAATACTTGACCCCAAAATTAGGGAAGGGAAGGTTTATTTCTTACAGTTCTTGGAAGTTTCAGCCCACACTCAGCTGGATGCAAGGCAGGGTGGTGTGGCTGAGGGGCAGCTGTTTGTGGTGGCAGCAAAGCAGCAAAGCGCTAAGGGCAAGAGAAAGAGGGCACGCCTTCTTCCTGCCCTTACCCTGTATGTTGGCTCCACCCCTGGGTGGGTGCTGCACTAACACCACCAATCCCATTACCAGACAACAAACCGACCATGAACTCCAGACTCAGCCACGACCATGATTACATGAGACTTGAAGGGCCAGGGGGCATCTGAACACACTATAACAGTTCAAATATTTTTTTATAAGCTTGTGGTAAATTTGGGGTTGCTGGCCTATGAATTCCCTGTTCATATCCTTCATTCCTTTTTCATGGGATTTTCTTTGTCAATTTGTAAGGGCTCTTTGCAAAGCCTAGAGATGAATTTATTTTCTGTTATTGCATTGCAAATGCTTTTCAAGACTGTGGTTTCTTTGTTAATTTGTAAATTGTGATCATTGGCTAGATTTATATAGTTTATAGTTATATAGTCACAGTTTGTACTTGATATTTACATATACATACATATATTGTTTTTTCATTGAAATGTAGTGTTTTTGTTTTGGTTATAAAGATTTTCCACCCATAAACTGTAGATAGATATACATTTTTGGTGATTTTTTGGGGTATAATTTTATATCTAGACCTTCCCTTAACCCATGTGAATTAGTTTTTATAAGGTGTGCAATAGTAGTCTAATTACAGATGCTTGTTTTTAATTGAGATATAATAATTGTACATATATATTTGGTTGGTACAATGTGACATTTCACTATGTACGTACATTGTGTGATTATAAAATAATCTCATTCATCACCCAAATATTTCTGTTTTTGTGTGTGTGGTGAGAACACTCAAATTCTTCTCTTGCAGGTATTTTTAAATTTATTTTGCTGTTGCTATCTATAGTCACCATGCTGCACAATAGCACCAGAAATTACTCCTCCTAGCTCACTGTGACTGTTACTATTTTCATATTCTTCTAATTCAACAGACATTTGTCCATGACCATTTACTAAATAAACCATCCTTCCACATGGGCTGGAGATATCTATTTTGTCATATTTTAAAATCTTATAGTTACTGGAATCTGGTTTTAGATCTTCTATTTTTTCCCACTGATTAATTTTTCTATTCTTTTGTTAATATTGTACTAATTTGTATGAAGTGGCTTTTTGGTTTGTTTGGTGTCTGCCAAAGCAAAGCTCCTACCTTAATCTTTATGTTTATAAATTGTAGTGTTCTTCAGTATTTTTTCATGTATCTAAAATGAAGGCAATTCTATTTTTTTGAAAAAGGAGAGAAAAAAGATATTCATATTTTAATGGGAATATCATTAAATTTTATAGATTTATATGTTTAATTTTGACATTTTTATGATATTACGTCTCCCTAATAAAGAACCTAATTTCTCTTTCCATTTGTTCAAAATCTATTTTATGTTATCCAATTAGATTTTATAGATTTATTCATGTAGAACCTATAGCTTTCTTGCTAAATTTTATCTAAGTGTTTTATCATGTTTTCACTATTGTAATTTGTTCTACCATTTCCATTTTGGGTTCTTATTGCTAGTATATAGTGGATATATTTTCCCTTCAAATTCTTTTTATACCCTTGAATCTTATGAAATACTATGCTCTTATTAGTAAGAGAAGTTTTAAGAAATAGCATGTGTAGATATTCTATATATGCAATCAAATCTTCTGCCAAAACAGAATTTTTAGGACAGTTTTGGGGTCATTACTTAACTTTTCTTATCTTATTGCATTGACTAGAGCCACTAGGCAATGTGGACTAATACATCAGTGATAGTAGGCTTCTCTACCCAGTGTTTCAATTTAATGGAAAAAATGCAATTTTAATATTTGTTAGCTTCTGTTAAAAGTATATTTAAACATTTCCTTTCACTCCTTTGTTTTTGAAGATCCTATCAGGAGTGGCTATTAAAGTTTGTAAAGTGTCTTTTCAGTCTATGTTAATGTGATCATAGTTTTCCTCTTTTCTTGTTGATGTAATGAGTTATAGGAATCAGTTTTTTATACCACCAATTGAATTTCAGGGATAAAGAAGAGTTCCCTTCACAGAAAGAAGAATAGTATATCAAACAACTGTAGGAAAATTATTAAGAGAAAAGAAGAAAGCTAGGGTGAAAATTAGAGAAAAACACAGCCCTTTAGGGGCTGAAGGGTAGGTAATCTGTCACAGTGAGAAAATGAGGACAGCCAGGCTATGAAGGCTGGAGACTTGTTGGCGTTTCCCTTGCTCAGTGCAGAGCATCCTACTCAGAAGACACCCGCAGACACGCCTGTTCCCACTGAGCTCACCTTCCATTTAGGAGACAGAAACTAGAAAACAAAGTAGTGGAATGCAAGCTACGTGAGGTGGTGATAAATGCTAAGGCAGGACAGGTTGGAGAGGGGGAGGGAGGAGGTTTGCCTGCCCACTGCACTTGGCAGAGAAAGGCTCCATAAGATCCAGAGCTTTGGGCCCACGGTGAGAGTCAGGAAGCTGGGTGAGCGAAGACCTGCAGTGAGAGCCGCGGGGTGGGATCTTTTAGAAGAGGTGTGCTGTGCAGCGCTGTGCAGAGCCAGGGAGGAAGGACTGAGGTCAGCACGGTGGGGCTGGGCTGGGACCCAGGGTTAAGCCTCTGAGGGTTGCGGGCAGAGCAGCTCTGCAGGATGGGTTTGGGCACCATTTTCAGTGCCACTCTGTGGCTGCCATGTGAGGTCAAATGCACTGAGGGAACAGGGTTGGGAGGAGACCTTAGGGGAAACACCTAGCTTCCACTTTCCTATACTCTCGCATATGCTTGAGCTCCATCTGCCAGGCTTCTCTGGAACAGCTCTGCAAAACAGATTTATGCAGGAAAAACAGGAGACCTGAGCACTGGTTGGGTACCACCCTCGCCCTCCCCCTCCCGGGTGCATGTGCTGGCTCAGCCCCAGCCCGTGCACACCTGGGGCCTGTTGATAATGCTCTTGATTATCTTTGTTCTCCCAGCCTCCTCTGAGTTTGCCGAGTTTCTATTTGCATACTTTCCCTGAGCTCTTTATGATTATCTTCCATCTTTACAGTTTGCCCCATTATTTAAATGAAGCTGAAGCAGGAGCAGAAGTGACAGCTGGGTGCGCACGGTAGAGGTGCTGCAGGGAGGGAGCAAGTGACTGGAGTCGGCCTCCCAGTGCTGTGGACAGCTGCCCGGGCTCCTGGCACCCACACCTCAGCTTTCTCTGCCCTCCAGGTCGAGCCCAGGACCCTGCCTTGAAGGGTGGGCAGGCATGGGGACGTCAAGCAGGAACATTAAACCCATGGTTACACGGTCTGCATGACTTCTGATTAGGGACTCATTTGTAAACATGCTGATTTTGTTTCCTTTTTGCCTTAAGAAAGACCCAGTGAAATCTATACATGAGCTTCACTCTCTCACTTTTAATTGTAGTCCAAGCCACTGTTTTAAACACTGGCGCATTCATCAAGTCACTGTGATGATGTCACTGTGCTCAGTGTCCCGACAGTTCCAGGGCTGTATTAGCTCCATGCATCTGGTGAAGGCCCGAGGTGCAGGGAGGCAGGAGGAATCACCAGTGCCGAAACTTACAAAGCAGGTAGAGAAGCTGGGGCTTAAGCTTTGGTCTCATTCTAGACGGCTCCTCAGCCTGAGGTCTGCTCTGAGCCTCTTCTTTTGGGAAGTGTGGGGTAGGGTGGGTGTGCACAGGACGGAGCTAAAGCTCACCCTGAGTCTACCACCATGGTCTGCAAGGGGGCAGGGAGGATGGAGGAGGGAAGAGAAGCACATTGTCCGCTCCCATCTTCTCTGCTCGGAACGACAGGGGTGGCGGCTTTATGAACTTTCCACAGGCAGTGATGGCAAAGTGCTGAAAGACACCTCAGGGTCTGGGGGATCTTGGTGGGCAGGAATAATGAGCTGAATCTATGGTAACACAATGGTATTTAATCGTAGTCAGTGTACTATCTGTCCCTGAGGTGCAGATTACGAACCACACAGTGTTTGTGGAAGAGAATCCTGGGTTAGCTGGGTGCATACCCAGCAAGCAGCTACCAAGCACCTCTTTTTCTGCTAAGTGTTAGGGCTACCAGCAATGGATAAGCCAGGCATGGCCCTTGTTTTGTGGGGCTGATATGTAACAAGCAAAAGTAAGTAAATAAAACAGGTAATACAAGCAAATCAGCAGAGTTGAAGCATGCTGGGATGGGACAGAGACAGGTATATCAGGGGGCGTGATGGTGACAAACAGAAAAGCCTCATTTTCCCAGGATACCAAGCCCTTGGGAGTGGTTGGAATCAGGAATCTTGGTGCACATTAGTGACCCTGAAAGTCAGATCTTTGAAAGGGCAGTTGAAGCTCACAGCAATTTGCCTGACAGTTGAAAGGTGGTTAATTTTTTCTTTAATTTAATATATATTTTTAGCCGTATAGTACATGACAAATACTGTTCTACAGATGGGATAGATTGCCCTTCTAGAGTTTATAGTCTACTGTGAAATACAGACAATAAATAGATATTCAAGTGAATCTATAATGTGATATTGGGAGATAAGGGATATGAAGAAATATTAATTAGAATAAGGGAATAAAAGATGACTTGGACTCCTTTAAAGAGAGGGAGAGCTTCTCCAGAGATACACTTGATGAGAGACCTGAATAGGAGGTGGGATAATCATGAGCTTTATAGAGAATGATCTCTGGGCAGCAAGAGCAAAGGCCCTGGGTATGAATGAGTTCTACATGTCCTAGGTTCTAGGTCTAGGACAAAGAAAACCATTATCACTGCAGTGAAATGAGCAAAACATAGTGGGGTGTGGAAGAGTCTAGGGGGTAGGCAGGTAGGTCCTATAAAGCAAACAGGTATGGGAAGAAGTTTGGATTTTATCATAAGTGAAAGAGAAGTCATTAGAAAACTTAGCGCAGTGCAATGGTCTAAGGGGCGATTGAGAAGCCTCGCTCTGCTGCTGCTCTGCTGTCGGGGTGAGGAGGCCAGGGAGTGGAAAAGGGGGCTGGGGTCGGGTGAGAACTTTATGGCAGCAATCCCCAATTGCCACCCACGTCTGGGCTGCGCGTCATGCTTCAGGCTCAAACTGTGTCACATACGGGCCTCCACAGAGCTGCAATTTACCACCTGCAGTGTCCTTGCCACCAGCTGAGATCTTGCCTTTCTCTGCTGAAAAGCAGTTCTCGCTTGAGCCTGTGTCTTGGTTACTTTTCTCTAGTTGCTGAGACAAGACACCTGACACCCAAAATTAGTGAAGGAAAGGTTTATCTAGCTCACAGTCTTTGGAGGTTTCAGCCCATAATCAGCTGGCTCCAAGGCAGGGTGGCATGGCACTGGGGCAACACTTCAAGGCAGCAGCCAGCAAAAGCAGCCAGAGCAAAAAAGGAGGGAAAACAAGCCTCTTCTCCTCCCTTATACGCCCCCAGCCCTCCAGGGTGGGTGTAGCACGCCCAAAATCTCTGTGCTGACCTCTTGTACAAAATGAGGGTATTTACAAAGTAAGGATCCTGGCTCCCTGCTGAATCTCTTAAACTTCTAAACTCCTCAAGTTGACACAACGTATCGACCATAACAGCCCTGCTTCCCTCCAAGGTGAGGGGCAAGAGCCTCCCTCACCAGAGCCTCTGCCAGATGCCCCCTCCCACACCCAGGAGGCCATCAGTTGGCCCCTGCATGGGGACAAGAAGTGACGCCTGGGACCCACTGGGTTGCCAGGACTCTGTGTCCAGTTTTCATTTGGTTTCCTGGGTAACTCCCAGCTCAATGCCTCTTTTTTGTTATTCTTTTGGATTTAAGTGGAAACCATTCAGGATTATTGAGTGTGTTTTTATAGATCCCTAACTAGACTACAAACGGCTAGAGGGTAGGTTCTGTATCTTATCCATCTTCGCATCCCCCGAGAGCTTAGCACGGTGGCCGGCAACTTATTTATGGTGCGTGTTCAGTAAGGATATGTTGATGGACTGACTGCTGTGCCAGCCCCAGGAGCTGAAAGTCCAAGCAGGGACCAAATATTTGTTTTTCTGCCAATTCGCTTGTAACAATAGATCAGGGCATGACTTCAATTATCCTTCACTTTCCCTCCCAAGCACTCTTCTCTGTTCATTCTATTGAAAATATCTGGTGACAGGAAGTGAGGTACTAGGAGAGACAGAATGCTTTCAGAGCCTTAGGAAAACTATGCACCAGGAAGGACATATTTCAATGAGGTTATTTTCTACCAAGGCTAATATTGTGCTTCAGTGCTTCAGGCTCTAGTGAGCTCATCAACAATGTTTGCCTTTAATTTTACCATTGTACCCAGTCATATGTTACTTGCTGTGTTTCTGTCTAGCTCCATTTCATCGAAGGGGTGTTAGGGCTTCCATTGTCTTTGAAAAATCACTGCAAGATGGATGTGCATGGATATCTATTATGTTTAACTGTCTGCTCCATCATGTTCCCCCAATCATCTGTTAAAGGATCAATTGTTCATGGACTCATTAAAAATGGAATTCATGGGATTGAGTGTGGGAGGGCTGTTGCATATTGGATTGGGGTGTGGGGAACTTTCTCCTTCGTTTCCCCCCTGAATGACTCCTGGCCTTTCCCCAAAACAGTACTTAGCTTCAGGTCGAGAAGCAGCCTGTGGCCAGGTCCATAGAACCCGCGGGGCCTGGACTTGCAGGAGTGGGACTGTTGTATTCTTAGAGATGATTCATAGAGCTGTGAAAGGATCTGGGCTCTGGAAGATGGATTCGCATCACACCGGGACCGATGCTCCGCCCCACCCATCCCTGCTCCAGTGGCAGCCTCCTGGGTGGGGCCTGGAGCTTGGCCCTGAGAGCAGTGTAAAGCTCCCAGGTGAGTCCCCTGTGCAGCCAGAGGGAAGGCTGTCCCAAGGCAGCCTTCTCAGCAGAGGTGGGGTTGCTCTCACGGGACAGAGGGCAGAGTCTGGAGACATTTTTGCTGGTCATAACTAGTGGTCCTAACTCTGCATCAAAAAAATGCATCAGTACCAAATATCAAAGTGCCGAAGTTCAGAAATCTTTCCATAGGGCCATATAAAATCTCTCTCTGTCTCTGTCTCTCCCTCTCTCTCACACACACAATTATTGGAACATACACATTTTTATGATGACACTACCTTACACCTGGCTAATGGTGTTGGTTCTCAGAGCAGTTTGACATGCTTCCCAAAGTCTGATCTTCACCATGGCCTCATAAGAGAAACAGCATCCCCACCTTCATTTTACAGGCCAGGAAACTGAAGCTGAGGAAACCGGGCGACTTCCTCAGATCAAGGGGTTCTTTGGCGTCTCAGGCGGGGCCCCTTGCACTAGCAGGTGTGCCGGATGGGTGCACACCCGCCCTGCTTGCTGCATTCCCGCCTCGCGGCCAACACTAAGCAGCCACTGCACTCACCTCTGAGAGGCCCAAGGGCAGCCTCCGAATCCTCCTCACCACAGAACCTCAGCAGTGCCCGGGGAGAGATGAGACTGGTTGGTCACAACCTCTCCAACCTGAACTTTGTGTCTCTCCCTGCTTATGACGCTCTCCTTCAAGGAGACACGGAAGAGTTCAGTGGGGAGTAGAGGGCCCTTGAACGTCTGCAGGTGTTCAGACAATCTGTTTGGGAAGCTGCGACTTTTCACAGCATTTGCTTCTGCCGGCGCCCATGAGGAAGCGCCTGTCTCCCTCACCCTTACATTCCGTAACGACTTTATTAGTGCAGTGGCTCTCTTCCTATGCCTCTAATTGACAGACAAAGAAATGGCACACACTTATAGTCTTCATTTGGAGGCAACTAAATATTTCGACGCCTGCTTGAGCTTGTGAGGATCTCCCTCCCAAGCCGGAAACGTGAGAGCATTCTGAGAACAGGTTCAACTGTGATTCATGAAACAGGCAGGACAGGAGTCGGCGCGAGCTCCGCTGGCAGAATGGAGAAGCCTGGGCTGGTGGCCCCCGTGTGAGTCCCGGGCGCAATGCACAGTGGCGAGCTTAATGAAATGGCTGATGCCCGTGAGAAACTGAGTGTGTGGGGTGCAAACAAAGGGAGGAAAGGAAGCCCGATTAGACACGAACTTCTCCGTATTCCTGGGACATGGGTGATGGTGAAGACTCGCAGAGCTCAGGGGATAATTTTGCCTCACTGTTGGGAGACACAGATGCAAAACAGGGCCCTGAGCAGTTGATCTTTGAGGTGTGTACCACCTTGCTCAAAATATTTCCTGAACCTCTGTGTAGAATAAACAGGGCCCCAGGATCCTAGCTGAGCTTTATGGCCAACGGCTATCCCTGGACTCCACCTCCAGCATCAAGTGCGGAGACCTCATCGTATAATTGATGGGTGGGTGTGGCCTGAACGGTCTGCTTTGGGCTGGCTGGCGTGTGTCCAAAAGCACTCTAGGAGGAGGCCTCCCTGTTCTGCGGTCTCCTACTGGGAGGCCAGAGGGGTCAAGGCGCCCTCTCCTGGTGGGCAGGGGCAGCGTCCAGGTGTATCCTGGCAACAGAGCAGTTAAGAGCTTCTCCTCCTTTCACCAGGATCTTGGCAACAGGGCCCATCAATAGTGCCAGTGGTTGTCTTACAGTTCTGGTGCCTGCCTGGGTTGCACCTGGGGGACCACCTGATGAGCCAGCTTCTACTGAAGTTCCTCTCTGTGTCTTCGGGGCAAGACTCTTCCAAGGGCAGCAGCTTCCATGCATTTTGTTTGCAGTTCCGGCCCCAGAGACTCCATCAGTGCCTGATACTCCATGAATTAAATTCCACCTACCATTGCCAGACCTTGGCAGACCCTTCAGAGACCCCGCCAGACGTCAGGGTCGTGCAATGTCTCTGCTGTGTCATTGTTCTTAGGTTTATGGAATAAGCTGAGAGATCATTAATTTGCAGCAGGTCACACAATTAGTAAGTTGCAGAGCTGAAATCTGCATGAAGTCAAGCTTACATCTAAGCCTGCTCTCTTTTATTCTTGTGCTTCTGTTCTTCAAAAGAGTGGCTGAGGGAGTGTGTGCCTTCCTGCATTATGGAAGAGCAATCATTTTATCAAACTAAGCAGTAAAGAAAATGTCAAGGCCCTCATGGTTCAGTATGCTGGAAAACAGCATTTTCTGAGCTGTGTTCTCGGAACAGGTAACCTCTGGATTGTTAAAAGATGTTCCATGAAGAAACGCGGGAAAAATAGGGGTCTAGCAGTAAATGCCTTTGAGAACATCTTTTGACAACTTCTCTTAGGGGAGTAGAAATTTCTCATTAACATGACAAATGCTCTGAACAATCCTGCATTGAAGAACTCTGTTTAATGCAGAATCTGCCAAATCGATGCGTCTTCAGAATCTCTGCTTTCCCCCCATAGACGGCCTATTAATAGCGCACAAGACACTAGTGCTCCATCTACACTTTTGTGATCTGTAGACAGCCTGGCATGTACTAAACTATAGTAAAAATAGAAAGCTCCATAAAATGCAAACATACTCATGTAAGCACACAGATGCTCCAATGACAAGTCTGACCTTGATTGATAAGTTGGAATCCACTCAACTGGGCTCAAAACAGAGCTAAGAACATTTAAAAATTGAACTAATATAAAACTTTCACTGAAGACGTGAAGAGTATCGTGAATCCTAATTCATTTCAGTTAAGCAATGTCAGCCTTCATTTTACAAAAATAATCACAAATGATCAGGGATTTACGGAGCAACACTGGGTGCCAGGCTTTGCCAGGCACAGGAAATACAGGTTTCAAAGAGAATGAGATAGGCTTGGTATTGATGGTCATGGGGTTCATAGGTTTGCATCTCTTCTCCTTGGTGCTTTGCAGGGGCAGTAAAAAAATAGCTACTTTGTTATCTCCACTCATGCCTAGTTCCCATCTCTGCCTTATCTTCAGCCTGAGTTCATTCACCTATTCAAGAAGTTTTCACTAAGCACCTTCTGTATACCAGGCACTAAAGATCTAGCAATGAGTGTTGACGATATCCTCCCTTGGGAGATCCTCCCCTGGGAGAAGCTTTTCCTGGTGGAGCTTATAGTCTGACTACTCTAGAATTACCTTACGAGTTGCTGTAGTCCTGAGATCACACCTGGTACTTCCTTAAGTGGAAACCCAGGACGCTGTCATTCATTGAGGGTCTGGGATCTCATCCACTGTGTCAAACCTTCTTGGAGTAACATCCCGTTATATCCTTGCTCCTGCTGTTTCCTATTTCTGGTATATCCAGGACATCACTTATTGGACCGTCTGACTCTACACTGCCTCTCACTCCTGGCTGACTCATCCAGTCCTGAAACTTCACACAGATGTCCTGGGTTTGGGGCTTCTGGTGTTGTGTAGGACTACAGAGAAGAGCAGAATAGAGACTTGGCTCTCAAGCAGTGACAAGTAGAGTGAGGGTGAGATGCATGTGTGAAAAGATGGAATTGGCAAGGGAAGTGAGCACAGAGCAAGCAGAGATAGCCTGTGCTTCCCAGAGGAGGCTCACCTTGTCTGACTCTTGAGGGCTGTGGAGGGACGGGGGAAGGATGAGAGATGAAGGAGACTTTGCAGTTTCAAGAAGAAAGAAGAACAGATGCTGGAAGATACTACAAGAAGGAGGAAGGCGGGGAGGAATGAAATCACAGCTTCCTTCCTCCCCTTCAGGTCAGTGACCCGTGCTGCTGCTACTTCTGCCCGGCTCTGAGCTCAGTCCTGGACTGGTGGGTTATGGACACGTGGCTCCCTCCAGTCACAGGGGACAGGCAAACGGCAAGGAGCAAACCTAAACTTTGTGATGAGCGCTGTGGAACAGAAGAACATTGTTTAGTGGGAGTGAAATAGGCAAGTGGGGCCCTCTATGGGGGTTCAAGAAAGGTCTGTCCGCTTAGGCAGTTTTACAGCCAAGACCTGCAGGTTGAAAGGAAGCCATCCAGGCAGAGAGACTTTAACAATTAAGAAACTGTTAACAAGATTTTTTTTTTAATTGAAGCAGATTCAAAGTCAGTTGCTCAGGCTCTCCACACTTTTAAAACTGCACAATCCTATTCACAGAAATGAATTAAAGCACACACCACCAACATAATTACATTTGATGAGTTACATGGTGTCAAATGGTGCTTTTCGAGTATAAGACATACACACATTCTGTAAATTTCTAAAAGGATGAAATTAAGTTAGAATAAATAGTATTTAATGTCCCACTAATTGAGATAGCTTTGTATTATCATTAACTACTATCTCCAGACTCCAGCTACCCATAGAGAAAAATTTGTCATTAATGCGAGTGGGCGTAAATCCATATTCAAAGCAACCTGGTGCTAATTTCCTTGGGTGGCTGGCAGACAGTGTTTTGTCAGCTCAGATTTTATCATCCTTCTCTTTGCCAGCTAAGGTGGCTCATGAGGAACCTGTGCAAAAGTGGAAGAAAGCGGAGCTCCGCCACATTCTGGCGGCTCACTTACATTTACCTTTTTGTTTTTTAACTGGATAGGTGCTTAGCGGGAGTGTTTTCTGCGTCACAACCCTGGGTGTTACTATCTCTATAATCATTTACTTGGGCACACACAAGTTGCCCCAGGAATTCACCAAAAGCAAATGAATGAACGAAAGGTTGCTATCAGTTACCCTGCACTGCAGAATGTAGGGGAGGTGATACACAGATCAAATATGGGTGTCAAGTGTCTGCAACACATCAGATATCTATGAAGCCCGGTTTCCTTTTGTATTTTGAAGAGTTAACTAGAAATAGAAATTCTAATACTTCCTTCTTGCAACCCCGAGGGATCACACTGAGCCTCACCTCAGGGTGTGCCTGGTCCACTTCGGGGACAGCAGCTCGCGTCCTGAGTCCTCGCAGGAACCTTGTGAAGTGGCGATCATCCTCCGATTCGCTAATGTGGAAACTGCACCCAGGAAGATTGAATGACTTGCCCTAGGGACCTCCTTGTGAAGAGGGGGAGCAGGATTGGAATTCAGGGATGCCTCAAAGAAAGTCCCTTCCTCCTTACCTGTAGTGCTACCCGCCACCCTTAGTGCTGCCCAGGGGCTAGGTAGAGAAGGGTACCATAAGCCCTATGTCATGAAGATCAGAGTATCAGTCAGCCAACGTCGCTTTCCTGTCCTCGGACCAGTCTGTCTAACTCTAGGATCTAACTGCACATGAACTCCAGTTCACCGTACACAGGCCAGCCAAATTGTTTACTCCCCCAAGTCTCAGTTTCCTCATTGTTAAAGTGGAATAATAGGAGCCACTACCTTATAGAGCTTTGGAAATATCTAAATGGGATGGTGGTAGAAATGGGAGTATTAGCTACCATAACTGTCCTGCTGTATCCGGAGGTGATGGCATAGAACAGGCTTGCATGCAGAAACAACAGATACGCTCTCAAATACCAACCCGTGTTACTGCAGTAACGAGGAATGAGTGAACTTGCTCCCCCTTGACCCCCACAGCCTCAAGCACACTCCGTGCCTGGTCCCTGGTCTTACATTTCACCCTTCATGAAGCCGCCCAAGCTCCCCGCTTCCCACAGGTAGGGACACAGCAGTTTCCTCACCTTGCCTGGATCTTGTCCAGCCCAGTCTGCAGAAGCTGCAGTCCTGCAGCGTTCTCCTGCCACCAGGAGTAAAACTCAGGGTCATCATTCTGACTACTGAGTCAGGAAACCTGGAGAGAAAAAGGCCAGCATGGACAGTGCCTGCAAATTTATGTGACAGGGACACAAATAATGTCTTGCATTCTGAGAGCATAGCCAGGCCTGGAATTTCTGCAAAGGCTTTCCAACTCACAACATATTTTAATGCCGTACTCGAGCTCTGCGGCAGAACGGCTCTCTCTAGACACTGGAGCACGGCTGTTAAAAAAAAAAAAATTGATCTACTCCTAGGATCCAAGAAAGCTACAAGTTAAAAGAGAGAGAGAATTTTTACGGGGCTTATGTGAAGGAAGGGTCATCTATCATGAAGACCCAGGGAAACAGCAGTGCCCAACATGGACCCTGAGAAAGCCATGATTTACTGAACATTTATGATATGCCTTGCCCTGGACCAACTGTTTCTATCTATTATCTCATTGAAAGCTTACAATAGCCTTATGATGTGGGTACTGCTACCACTTTAGAATCCCCAAGTTAGGTGATACGATCAAATTGTGACTGTCAGAGGAGAGTTAATTTGAAAGGGACTATTTGCAAAGGTGTGCAAGGTATGAAGGAACCTCAAGAGGAAGGCAGCACTCAGGGTTTGGCAGCAGCAGGGTTCTTCCTACCCTTAGACCAGAGATGAAGAGAGGCAGCAGTTGCCAGGGTTGAGAAGAACAGCCTGCCTGGAGTGGGTTAGGGGGTCTTTTTTGGAAGGACTCAGCTAGCTTAAGAAAACCTTGTGTAGTGGAGCAAAAGAAACAAATAGCCTGACTTCTCACTCATTCCTGGGAGGGTTCTCATTGGCCTGCGCCAACCAGAAGCCAGATGGTAAGAGAACTGTCAACCTCCGCACCTTTGACAGCTGGGGTTGTACAATTCTTTGCCATAGAGAACCATGCTATGCATGTTAAAATACTTAACAGCATCCCTAGACTGTACCCACTGGATGCCAGTAGCAGCTCCCTCAGTGGGGTGTATGAAAGTGTCTCTAGCGATTTGCAAATGTCCCTTGGGAGGAGCAACCTTGTCCTGGTTGAGGACCTGTGCTGTTGTCCATGTAGTGGGGCTGACATGCAGAGAGAGAACTTGGAAACAAGATCCAAGACAGAACTTGGATTAGTCTCGTTTTATTGCCAAGGAAACTGAGGCTGAAGCAAATTAATGAACTTCCTCAAACACACAGATTGTGAAGACAGAAGCCAGTTTGCAAACGTAGATCTGTTTGATCTCAACACCAGAATTTACAATCTGAAGATGTAGTCCGTATTCACAAACTGGAAATATCTCAGAGGAGAATGGAGATTTATAAATGGAGTCCTTCAAAATGATGGGCAATTGGGCACTTTGGAGCACACACGTTCAGGATCTGGAGTGCACGGTGGCCCATGTTACAGATCTCTGAACCAAGGAAGCATTCAGACTCATCAGGACTTTGAACACTGTGAAACTAACCTTTCAAAACAATTAAGGGGAAAGGAAAGGAGACAAAAAAAGGGAAACAAAGGATTGGGAATGTAGCTCAGTGGCAGAGTGCTTGCCTAGCATGCATGATACTCTTGGACCAATCCCCAGCACTGCCAAGACCATAAGAGAAACAGAAAGGCACAGGAAGGAGGAGGAAGCTGGAGTGATGCGACTCTTATCCTCTCTTGGTCTGGGAATCCATCTCCACGTGGCAGACGCTGGGAACTGCCTTGCACATTACTCTCTGTTGTCTTCTTTTACTGTTACAACCAATTTTGGATATATATTCTGCAATGTTATGTATATTTCAAAAGTCTTTCAACAGATGACTGGATTAACAAAACGTGGTATGTAAATAAAATAAAACATCAGTAAGCATTAAACAAGACTGAAATCAACACATTACAGCATGAAGGAACCCTCCAGCTATGCTAAGCCAGTCATGAAAGGACAAATGTGGTCTGATTCCAGCTGTGTCACTTTCGTGACTTCTCCTGCCAGTCTGTGTGGCGTTGCCATGGGATTTCCTGGAGTCTTGGATATTTGACACTTGGGGCCTCCATGCCTTGGTCACCTCCACACCTTCCCACTGGATCTCCTCTTCTCTTGGAAGAATGTTGCATTGTTTTTTTCAATTAAATTCAGAGGAAATAGTTTCCAGCTTCTCTCTCCATCATCTCAGTTAACCTTCAAATGCTTCCTACTTTATTAAAATCTTTTTCAACAACAGGATCCCCAGAACAAGCAAAACAGCAAATCTGGTGAGACAAGCACTTTCTGAAGTCATGTTTGCCCTCTCTTCTCAGTAGATACATTTAAACTGCGTGGCTGACTGGAAGACTCACGCGATCTCCTTCAGAAAGGCCAGCTTCAGCAGTGTGATGCTCAAGACCCTGGACAATCTGGCTCCACCCTGTGTTTTTCCAGCCTTGTGTCATTTACTATTCATTTGACTGACAGATGCTTATTAAAGACATAAATCTTTTTGGTGTAGAGCTGAGCAGGCTCTGGAA